>JASDQU010333912.1:0-12306 GCA_032191745.1 Picea mariana
AGATCTGAGTTATTTACAGCTTGAGCACATCATATAGAAGCAGCCCTGTATTATTGTTTTGTTTTAGAACTTAGATCTACAGACCTGCTGTTGATTAGAAGAGTTATTTATTATTGTTTCTGATTTGGGTTCTAGCACATGATCTGAGTTCTCCTCTGTCTGAATTATAGATCTGTTGTTACAGTTGGAAGAATCCTTGTATTACTGTTTGCTCAATCAGAGAACTGCTGATATATATTTAGAGGGTTTTAATATCACTGCTTGGGATCTGAGTTTTGTCTCTTATAGATTGAGCTTACTATAGTATTGATTCAGCTTTGTAACATCTACTTTAAGATTTGAGATTTATTAATGCTTGTCTTCACTGCTTTCTATAGACCCAGTCTATGCTTCAGATCTAAAGTGTTGTTGCTTTAAAATTTTTAAAAGTGACTGCTATTTTCATCTTAACCTAAAATTCTAACACGAACTTCTCTCCAAAGAATGATGCACCTCCTTGCTGGAAACCCTCAAGGGTACGACCTGTTGCTCTCCTGGATTAATGATGGTACTTGTGAATGCTGTAGAATGGTGTGGGATGAGTATTGCATCCCCGAGACCAAGCTTGGAACAAGATGGGTGGAATCTTTCACCACCGAGTTGTTCTCTAGGGTTTGTATTCTCAAAACTGTGTGCTCAAGAGCCCAATAGAAAAATGCATAATAAATCCAAGATGAGTGAGAGGTGCGCCCTAGGCTTTCCTTTATACCTCTTTCTATTCCTTTGTTGAGTTAAGATAACYGTYAGGTTTAACTCCTAACTCAACCTCAAGCGCTCTAATCCTCTAGTGAGTTACTTTTTACCTTTTCAAGTCAACTTCAAATTATAACATTGGGTTTAGCTGACTTTTCCCCATGYTGCATGAGACTATAGTCTTAGTGGGGATGACTAGACTACTGAGTCTCTCCAAACCTCTTCATCAAGAGGTGGGGGACATTACATAATGTCCCATAAATGACCAGAAAATTTGGYAGGATTTAAGTACTATATCTGCATCTATACTTGAGCCTTCATTACATAGACTTGGTAATACTATCCTAGGGATACCCCCCTTGTGTCGGAGGAGTGTTGGTCGGAAGTGAGAGGAAGGGTTGYTGTGGTGATAGTGGACATTCTTCCCGAGTTCCCTTAAGGCTTAACTTGTGTTTTAGGGTTTTASCATTTAAGGGGCAAGTTTGGGTGGTAACAATGTGCGCACATGGAGGTTGGTTGCTTTCTTGGTAGAATAACCCATTTGGAGTAGGAGAGTTGAGCATCTAGGAGGAGAGCATTGAGCTCTAGGTGGCACGGGGACACTTGGTTGTTTGCATGGAGGGTTGTGCTTGACTTGAGGATGCTTGGGTTGAGTGTTCATGTAGGTGTGATGGACCTGGAGGAGCACATGGCTTAGGAGGTACTATTGGAGCATTGGACCCTTATTGTGGAGCACTTACCTTGGGACCCTTGCTTGATGGATTTGCAAATCTTGGAGCTTGACATGTGTCATTTAGGGTTGGCGTGCTTCACATATGGACCCATTTAGTGATTAGTTAGGTTGTTTATTTTTAGATCTTGTCCACTTTATTATTGTTGGCCAACTATCATATATATAAAGGGAGGAGAGAATCTTTTCATTAATAATATCAATCACATACTTGTATTAGAGATGTGAGAGCTAGATCAAACTTATCTCTTTCTCTTGTACTCTTCTTCATTGTGTTTTGCTCTCTTTTCCTTGAGTGCTAGGGATCTTGAGTTGATTTAAGAAGACTAGGGTTAGGGTTTTCCCTAAGAAGGCTGAAGAAGTTAGGGTTTGGGAGAAACCATAGAGGAGCAAAGGGAGCACTTGTTCATGTGTTTTTTTTGCGAGAAGACTAGGGTTTTGTGGCATTGGAAACATTAGTGCTACTTGGGGTGCTTGATGTGGAGAAGATAGTGGAAGATTATCTTGTTTTCTTTTGTACACATGTGATGCAAGTGTAGACATTATTTTTTTTGTAAGCAAGAAACTGGAATTACCTTCTAGAGATCAAAACATATACAATACAAGTGTTCATGGTCTTGGGTTGCCATGAATGGAAACCAACCCAGGACCAGACCAAGCAAAGAAAAATATAGTCCTGCTCTAGTGAGCCTGAGAGGTTTATATGTTCAACTAAAAATTACTACATACTATAAGAAAAAAGCAAAACATCTAGTAAAAGCAAAAACCTGGAACTTTGAAGACTAGACCCGGAGAGGAATGAAGTCTGAAACGGAAAAGAGACTAAGGGAAAGCATGGAAATCCCTTTCTGCGTTTGAGTTGCCTAATTGAATCGTTTGAAGGGGAATCAATCAATTGAGATGCACTGCAACCTGGACATCCATATCCTCGTTGGGCCTCGACATGTCACACTGGTATTGTAGAGCCAGTAGTGTGTTAATTTTGCATTCCAATTTTTCCATTCGAAACTTGATGTCCATAATTTCCCCTCGCAATTCAAAGATGAGGTCCATCTGAGCCCCCGTCTGGTCCTCCGTTATCCCAAAACTGGCAACTAGTGAGGAGTTGTCAATGCGCTTGGTCTCTTCCTTCGCAGGTGTCAATATATTGACATGTGGAGGAGCCGAGAGAAAATGCCTACTGAGGCCATGCGACTGGTGGCCCTCCTTTTTAGAAATTGCGCCCTCCGTTTCCCATTCGATCCAACATCCCCATGAACCTTCTTCATTCTCCATCGGGGAAGGGCTTTGCTTATCTTTTGGTGGAATGGCCTGAGATGAAGAGGGAGTTGAGGCGTCTTGCTGGTTAAGCTTGTGCCAGTGAGAGCCCTTGCCCCTAGGTGACCGACCCCTCTCACGAGAGTGTGACATTGCATGGAGAAAAAGACGGATAGAGTAACTCAAACGAAACAATGGATGCTTTGCAGACCAACAATTAACTTTGTATGCGCCATAGCACCAAGCTATCATCCTCATGTCGTTCTTCCCTTCACATCACATCATCCTTTGTCTGGAGCTGTCAAACCAGAATTGCAGTACCAACATATTAACTTTCCCAACACATCGGGCATAACTACCCATCTTATCGCCCGTGCTCTGCACAGAGGTCATGCACTTCTTGCCTAGGTTCACTATTAATTACAGAGGAGATGGTAGTATACAGAGATCGACCATGCACCTGCCTTCAGAAAAGGACGGCCAGGTGGCAGGCCAATCTCTATGCATTTGGCTCACCATTAATTGCTTGCTGACACCCCATTCGGTGATAAGTGTAGACATTGTTACATTTATTGTGTTGGGGAATATATCGTCAAGGGTTTGGAATATAACTTATCAACAATTTCGGGGAAAATATAAGAAAATATTGAAAAATATTGGCAAACTTAAAAACAATAAAAAATATTCATTGGAAAAAATTGGCAAAATATAAGAAAATATTGACCAATATTAGCAAATTATAGTTTTTGAATATATCATGATATATTAAGGTGATATTATTGCCACCTTGAAAATCTCATGATATATCACGATAGATGCAACTATGAGTGTAGGTGCGAAAGAGGACATGCCAGTGTGTATGCTTGGTAGTTTTGGCTCTTTGGTGGAGCAACTGGCTTTGGTTGGGAGTGATTCCTAGTGAGGAGTTGGTTGAAAGGGTTTGATAGTTGGTGTGATGCTAGCTTGTTGATGTTGCCCTAGCTAGGGTTTGGGAGCATTCGAGAGTCCTAGCTTGTGATAATCTTGAAAGACTAACTTGTACCAGCTTTGTAAAAGTTGTTGGTACGTGCTTGTAAGTTGTAACTTCTTATGTATATATGAAGAGTTCTTTGCTGTCCAAACTTTGTGTACTTGCAGATCTGATTTTCAGCTTATGCTCTCATGATGATTGAGTAATTTCTAGTGTTGGTTATGCATGTTAATTTGACATAATAGTGGACATATTTTGTTAAGTGATTTGACAAACATATAGAAGTTAAGTGTTTATATTTATGGCCATAATATATCTGTTGTAATAAGTAATTTTCAGATCCATTTTATGTTGGGAAGTGTGCCTTAAGGGCTAGAACACTGTTCCCTTGGAATATCATTGTTCGGTGTTTATTTTCTTGGTATTTCTTATCTATTTAGTTGGATAGAAGTGAAACATATACTGTTGTAATATATATTTCAGATTCAGCCCTAAGGTTGAAAGTTTATAGGAAATACATTGGGGGAACTTCAAGGTTGAGTTGGAATCTTTGAATTTGCATTAAAATCCATTTTCAAGAGATTCCAACAATCGCATGGGAGAATGGCCGATTTAAGACTTATAGGTATGACATGATTTATTTTTGTTACAAGTCACAGGGTTCAACGATTTGATGTAGGTTGGATCGTAGCCCACATTTATGTTTGTTAATGTCTGGATGTTTGCTCAACCAAAAATCACAAGATCTATGTATGGTGCTCATTGCTTGGGATACGTTTCACGTGTGAGGGATTTGTTTTGGGCTATGCAAGATACATATATGAAATAGATCTTGGGTGAATTAAAGTGGATCTGGCTCCAAATCTGTGTTCGATTAGAGGATCTATGGATCCACCCCCCAAAACCACTGAATCTGGTAACATAGGATTTAAGCACCATTTTGACAACACATTTCATTGAGGTCAATTATCTACTCCTTCCACATCGATGGAAAGCTCTTATGGGGTATGTTGCTCAAGTTTCTTATTGTATCAAGGGTTGTAAAGAATTCTTCATTAATGCCTAAGGGTTGCTCAAGGTTGTTAATTTTCTCTTGGGTCAACTTTATTGTTCAGCCCCCTTACTCACTTGGGCACTAGATGCATGCTCTTAGGATTCCTCTTGGGTAGTTTCGGGTGGGTTCTTGATCCAAATTGGATCCTTGTTAACCACTTTTAAACTTTTTAATAAGCACTTAGTTGTTTTCCCTTTTAGATTTTTTATAAACATGTCCTTTTTATTTTATTTTGTCTTTTTGGAAAAAATTGGAACTGGAAACGAACTGTTGTGATGGTTGGCCTTCCAAAGGTAGCCTATTAAAAATGAGATCTGTAGTGAAGAAGGACATCAACAGGGAGAAGCAAGGAGAAATGGGGAGGATAGTAACATAAATGAG
The DNA here is from genome assembly GCA_032191745.1 of Picea mariana. Lineage (NCBI taxonomy): Eukaryota > Viridiplantae > Streptophyta > Pinopsida > Pinales > Pinaceae > Picea > Picea mariana. The sequence continues at coordinate 5,125 of JASDQU010333912.1, forward strand.
AGCTGGAAGAGGGTTGGGGTTCAATACAGATCCGTGACCAGGCAAGCAAGGAACCGTTGTGTAGGGAAACAAACAAGTGAACCTCGTCAGGCGAGTCGTCTGGCAAATTGGGGAAGATGTCATTGAAACTCGATGACTCGAGGTGATTCACCTGACCATCCTCTTGTAATGACCCCAATTCAATTCATTTAGCCCTCCCCTTTGATTATAGGTGCAGTTTCAGCAACCAACTCAAAGGAAGAAAGAGACCCCTTTGTTGGGGGAAACACCAACATCTAGGTCTCTATGGCGACAGGGATTCCAAACCCAGACACACAAGATCCTGGAGAAGTGGGTTGCAACATGATTCTAGGTCTAATTATGAGACTAGATCATYTGGAATMATCAAACATGGCATTACGAATATAGGTTAGGGAACTCACCCATAGGCTTGCAAAAATTAAGGAGGAGAACATTTCATTAAAGAGGTAGCTAAATGACAACAAGGAACAAGACACATTGCACAACCCCCYTGGTGATACCTTATGCASAAAGATTATTGATCTTAAAGAGGAGATTTGGTCTCAGCAGGCCGCCTTCAAACATGAAATAGAAACACATTAAATCATGGGCACTGGTTGTTAGAGGCAGGGATAAAGTTCCTTCCCCCCCTCTAGCAACAGTTGAGGAGTTAGTACAAGCTAAAATCATGGAAGAAAGAACTAGGCTGGCACGAGAACTAACTCTCAAGGTGAGAGGGCTCCCTCTACCTCTTCCCTCCTTAAACCCCATGGTGATTGGAACCTCATTTCTTAGGGATCATCTAGTCCTCCAAGACATGACTCTTGAGAGAGCTTAGATGGGGTTTGAGTCTACTCTCTTTCTCCGGTTCAGGTCTACAATTGATTGACTTTGGGCTCTCTGAGCTAAGAAAAAAATGTTTCCTCTTCCTAGTAAGATCTTCTTGGACGAAGACCTCACCAGATCACAGGTTGCGGAGCTTAAACGCTTTAGGGAGAAGGTTACAATAACATGCTAGGAAGAGAAATGGGCAATCAATAGGAACCTTAGAGCAGTTATCAGGGACTCTTTCCAACCCAGGTGGGTACCACGATCTAAGGCTTCCAAATGATGGGCTTGCTAGGAGAGATGACTGGGTGCATGCATTTCCATCAATTGTTGGAATGATGATGTCTTTCTGGTCATCGCCAGGCTCACTGTATGATGCTCTTGGGTCTTTGGGCATACTATTCATTATTGAGATGAATGAGAGCCCTGTTTGACCTCTCCTGGACATTACAGGATACCATCAGTTCTCAACATGTAGACAGAGATGGGGAGTTCAGGTGGAGTTGCTTGCTTTGTTAGAGATTCCCTTTGGAACATGATTTGTTTGGTTGCCACAGTTGAGTTTGCTAGGTTTATGTGGGTTCGGGTTCATGGTGTTTCCCCCCTCCCAAGGGACATTTACATTGTCGTCTGTTACTTCCTTCTAGGGTCTTCATCATATGCCATTCATAATGGGCCTAACGGGGACCCCTTTATAGACTTTTATGTCGACATCACCCAGTTCATGGAGGTTGGAGAGGTGGTTCTCCTAGGTGACTTCAACTCCCACTCTATAGCCCTCCAAATTCCTCTCCACGACTGGCTAGATGACATGTTTTGCATCTAGGAGATTGATCCAGAGTTAGTGGGGCTTCACCGGATGCTCGACGATGCATTGGGACCTCTCATAGCATATGGTTGGCACCTTCTACACTCAGGGGAATCTCAAGAGTTGTTGATCCTGAATCGACTCCCATGCTTCCCAGATTCTCGCTTTTTCACGTGTTAGCCTCATAGAGGAGGGGTCAGTGTGGTGGACTATATTTTATCTAGCCATAACTTACTCCCCTTTATTCATCAATTTTATGTTTCCCCCATCCCCCTCGCATACCATTCTCTTCTTTCCTTCTCTCTCCAAGCTGACACCCCCCCCTCCCACCACACCTCCCCCATGGGCCCACCTTCCACCATCTTTCTATTTGATGAGGTGGACTTGGACATCTTCTCCACCCACGTTCGACAAACGCTTCCCTCTGAGACACAGTTCTCCTTACTTGATTCTGCCTCTCATCTACCATTTGGAATGTAGCTCTCATGTTCTACCCTCACTCCACCCAGTCCACCTCCCAAAAGAACAAATCCTGCCCTATGAATTGAAGGGTATGACTAGGAATGCAAGGTCCTCCACCACCAGCTTAGACATGATTTCACCCATGCTCACCCCTCTTATTCCAACCTCAAGGCTTCCTATCGTTGTCTCCTTCGCCGCAAGAAACACCTCTGTCTCTAAGAGAAGACATGTCTTATCTAATTCCCTCACTCACTCCTCTAAAAATTTCTGGCGTACCATCCTCCCCTAATGCTCCCCCCTTCCATCCAATTTAGATCTCAGATCCATGTTTTCTCACATATCCTCTCTCTATGATATCCCTAGATAGCCCCAGATTCGGGTTACCTCTTCGCCCTCGTCATGCTTCTTATTCTTGGATAGGGACATCAGGGAGGTCGTTTGGGTGATGAACAATAGCAAAGTAACAGATGAGGAACGTTTGCAAGCAGAGTTCTTTAAGAACGGTCTTTGTGCTCTAGCTTCTCACTTGGCTGATCTCTTCAACCATGTGGTCTATACACGTTTCCTTTTTGCATTGTCACATCACATCATTCACCCGATACGCAAATCGAGCCCCAACTTGGATACCAACAACTACAGGATGATCATGGTGGGTCATACCTTCTCGAAGCTCTATGTTATGATTCTCCATATGAAGCTCTCTAGTGAGCGTGAGTGTAAACACCTCGAAGCTAGGGGACATGCATGATTCAAACTCGCTCATCAGACCATTGATCACATCCTTATCCTTCGAGCCATCATTGAGGAGGCACGATATTGGTCTTCGAAAGTTTACTGCTGCTTTGTAGATTTTCGGAAGGCTTTTGACTCCATCCTAAGAGAAGGACTGTTCCAGAGGCTTAGAGGCATTGGCATCTCCTCTATCCTACTGGCTGCCATCAGACATAGGAGTGGGTCCTTGGTCCTCTCCACTTAGTTCACGGGATATCGGATTTCATCAGGAGTACCATTAGGGTTAAACAAGGTTGTCCCCTATCTTCCACATTGTTTGGGATTTATATTGATGAGTTAGAGGCCTTTGTTCACTATTATATCTAGGACAACAACGGGTGCCTCCTCTACCAGGTTTTGATATCCATTTTTCTTTTTGCTGATGATGTGGTCCTCCTAGCCTCGTCTCCAGAGGAACTACAGAGACAGTTGGATGCCTTAGCTTTATTCTCTGTGACCTTCGGTAGTTGACGGTCCACTTGGGTAAAACCAAGATTATGATCTTTAATGGGTTGAAAAAGTCCATAGACCTTCTTCAGAGGGAAGGAGATTGAGATCACCGACACATACACATACTTGGGAGTACAATTCTTTGGACCTCGCTTCAGTTTGCGACCGACCCTCCAACCCTTGATCACCAAGGGCTATGGATATTTAGCCCTTTTGAGAGACAGTGTTTCTGTCACCACTTTCAGGACATCTCATCCAAGGTGTCCCTCATGGACTCCCTTATCCAACCCATGGGTTCTCTATGGCATAGAGATTTGGGGGCCTTCATTATTGGAGTTTGATTGGGCCTCATTTGAGAGAGTCCAGACCCTTCTCCTTCGACGCATCATTAGATGCATGCAGACCAACACATCATCCTAACAAAGTTTGGAGCTTGCCCCACCCGACTTGAGACAATGTTCGGACTGGTCTCTCTTCTGCATCGTATATGAAGCTTAGCAGAGTCAGCGAAGGGGTGAGACCGGTACCCGTACTTGGCCTACTGCTCATTTGAGACGATTGCCCTCTCTAGCTCATCGGGTCAGGCTCGATGTTGGTTCATAGGGGTTTTAGATCTTTTACAGTCCTTGCGCATTCGAATGGATCATCTTCCTATGTTTAGATATTCTTTGGACACACTTGGCCATCTCCTACCGACGAGACATGTGTTGAACAAGATCATCAAGGATGACATTTACAGGCAGTTTATCCAGATCACTTGGGAAAATGGTTCAATGGATTGAGCTAATCCTTCGGGCTATTTGCCAAGGAAAACCATTTTGGATCCCTTCTGATCCCTGGAATATCCAAATGAAGGGTGCTTCAACTGTCGACCATAATAGCTCAATCTCTTAGTCGCCTGGACCATTTGCCAAAGACATGTTGTCGATGGGGAGGTCACAAGTTCCAATACCGTTGAGTCCCTTGAGGTTACTAGTGGTTCTTGCGATTGGTGGTTAATATTGCCTTCCATCCAAATATTTCAGGGAAGAGGGGGATTCACAAGAAGTTTTCCTTCAAATACACACACACTCACACTTTTTATAATGGTGAAAACAATGTACAGAGGATAGTGGGTAGTAGGGAGAACTACAAACAATGGGTAGTGAGGAAATATAGCAACATTTGATGATTAGTCAGATGAACAAACAATGAAGGGTTAAGCGTAAAACAAGGGCAACTTGAAACACATTTTTTGAAATGGCAAGATAGTTCTTTCTCTTAGATTCATAGAAATTAAATTAGATGATTATTGTGGAAATTTTTCTTCCTTAAAAAATTTATGGGCAATAGTGAATGGGATAGAAACCAAACCCACATTAGATCAAGATGCAATCAATGAATTTGAAATYGAAAATAAGGAGGCCTTCCTGATGTTAGCCTTGTYAGTTATTGAACTTATGATCAGACATTTTTGTAATGTAAAAGAGCCAAATTTTCATGGACTAAGTTCAATGACATTTTTGAAACTGCCAAAGACTCTTGTTTAATGTATTTAAAGAATGTTCCCTATGCCATGAAAATGGAGGGTACTAAAGTAGAAGAATTAGTGATCAAGGTTAGACTAGTGAGTGATGATTTAGTAGTGGTTGGTCTTGATAAAAGATATAAGTAGTTGATAACTTTAACATTAAGAGCATTGGCATATTTCTATAAACCCTTTAAAACCTCATTGAAATTAATGAGGAACGTTGCACAATTGACAATTGAAGAGTTGTTTTGGGTTATTAATGCAGAAAGAGTTGGACTTGTGATATGAGGAAAGCACATTTGGTAGAGCCTTTATGGTCAAGGGGAATGAAAAGCAAAATAAACTAGACAGTGGAAATAAAGGTTTCTCTCATTCAGATTCAAAACTTTTTTTTGTTTGCAGAAAATTTGGGCATTTTAAAAAGGATTGCTAGCATAATCCTTGGATTCCAAATTATAAGGGTTAAAAGAATGATGGTCCAAACAATAAGCCTCAGAAATCTAACTTTGTTAGTGAGCAATGAAATGCTTAGGAAAAAAATGAGTACTTATTTGTTGCTACACAAATAAGTACATCTTACATTAATAATGTTTGGTGGTTTGATATAGGGTGTAAAGAGTTGGTTACTATTGAGGCTGATTATGATGATGGAGAAACACTGTCATTTGGAATGGAAGTTACTTATGAAGTAATGGGTAAAGATGGCATTGCAATGTGCATTGAGAATGCTAGATGGTTAGATTTATACAAAAACGTATGGTGCGACCCATAATTTGATCTTTTTGTTTGGGAAATTACTAAACAATTTTTTTAGTAATATTAGATGATAAATAGTGTGAAATTTGGGACAAGATTGCAAATGAAGTTATAGCTATACGAGTAACAGTTGATGGTTTGTATAAGTTAGAGATCATTACCTTCATGCAAGAAGCCTTGGCGTTCATTGACCAAAATGAACCTGATATGCTTTGGCTTGAAAGGTATGAACACCTTAATTTTTCCTATCTTTAGATATTGCATCATAAGCAAATGGTTAAAGACTCTCATCAATTCAACTAAACAATGCATCTTGTGAAGTTTGCTTTGCAGGGAAGCAACAACAAGACCGGTTTCCAAAGGGAACAAAATGAAGATCACTAAGATTGTTGGATCTCATTCACAATGAGTTATATGAATTGATGCCAACTCAGGCATTTGGTAGAAATAGGACTAGATTTGTAGTGAGAAGAGCAACAAGTAGAAAAAGAAGAAAGATTTGAATTTTAGCAAGAAGAGGAAGAAGGATTTGAATTGCAACAAGTAGAGAAATTGGAAGATAAGATAAATGTATTAATGTTGAACAAATGATCACCGAAGTAGGTCAATGGGATTGTTAGGTACAATGATGTTTATACAAACCAGGAGAGCGAAAACAACTCCTATATAAAAACATGACGTAGGGAGTAAAATAATATAGAAGTCTAATAGAAATCTTAGAGAACTAACTTCAAAGATGGAAAGAAAATTCAAGAGAGAGATGTACAAGGTGAGTAGAACTAGAATCTATGGCTCCAGTGATAGGAGGCTACCCTGGTCCACTGGAAACATCTCTCATGACATCCGAGGTTGAATGGAGAAAACTCAAAATAGATGTTTGTTTAGAAGAAAAATTGAAAGAGGAGTTGGAAAGAGTGTTGTGCTACTGTCTGGAAGGAGGACCCCTGGTCTGGAAGATATCATATGGTGACTTTGTTTATTAATACGAGGGCGACGCCACTGGAGTCTCATGAAGGTTGGAATAGTGCCTCGTGTCCTCACTAATCTGGAGTCATCGCTATCCATCTACTGCTTGGTGCCCCTAGTCGGGAGCATTGTTAAAAAGGAAGTGATCCGTTGGGTGGGAGCTGGTCTAGGATGTGGATGTGGTTGGAGGATATCCTCTCTCATGATTGTATTCATCTTCTCTTTGGTAGGTAAGATGTGGTTGGTTGCATCCAAGGAATATCTAAATGGAGGGAGCATGTCCATCGTAATACCAACAAATGCTAGGAGATTTGAGACCCTGACATACTAGCACCGAGAATGAACTAGAGAACTAGTTGATGCAATTGACTTTCATGAGTAGTAGGCTAAGTATGGATACCGATCTTGTCCCTTTGCTATATTAACGAGGCTCTGAATGCGGTGAAGGAGTGAGATGAGACCAAACATTATCTCTAGTTGAAAGGGGCGAGCACCAAACTCTTGAGGATGATGTGCTGAGAGATTGTTTGCTTGCATTTGATGATGCAACGACGAAGGATGATTTGTACTCTCTTTGCTAAAGACCAATCGGAATGTAGTAAACGAGGAGGCCAAACCTTAAAACCATACA
>JASDQU010333913.1:2499-12732 GCA_032191745.1 Picea mariana
GACCGGACCGGAAGTCTCTGGGCTCTATGGTAGCTACTGGGATTCCTTCCAGGAGTTCTCTTCTCCCTCTGCGCACTCTCTCACCTGGAGGAGTTGCTCACAGGCCAACAAGCCTTACGCAGTCTAGTACTGCATGGTCATAATAATCCATAGGAAACACAGACAAATGCTTCCAAAATGGTTTAGCAATCACTAGATGATCTCGCGGTGATGATTCCAGGATAGGCTCAAAACACAGGCTAGCTCAGCATTTCCCATATAACCACAGGATGCTACCAATCGAGTCTAGCACAGGGTTTGTGGTTCAGGATTGCATTTTCGGGTTGCCTAGAACAGACAGAGACTCATAGTTCAGAGCATGGGTGTACATGGTTTCTTCAGACAAACATAGGCTTAACTGTTTCAGAGATCAATTAGCATATCTAGCAGAGGTCGTACCCCATTTCACGCTCAGAGGTTCGGGTCTGAATGTCGGAAGATTCCCCCCAGGTAATCAGGTCGAATGGAATGATCCCCCTCACGGTTTGTTGCCTATGTTTTATTTGCATGCACCAGGGTTGACACTTGTCACCCTAGGAACTGCATGCATTCCATCCGTACGCCTTCCTCCAACCACTTGGGAACTCACGGGTCCTTCCAAAAGGACTTAGGATAAAAGAATGTGCACATAGAATTTTTGGAAATAATATTAAAATATTATTCTAGGCCTAAGCCCCCTAGGCTCCTCACTCAGCCTCTTTCCCACCTTCCAGCCCCTGATCCCTTGCCCACTCTGTGGACGCTCAGTCCCCCATCACTCATTCATCGTGGTCGGTCTACACTGGCGGTATTTATATTTTATTAATTGATCTGCATACATACAAGTACATCAACATGCTCCTAGCCTTCAACACTTAGGCTCCCTGGCCTAACAAAAATCATAAGCCTACAGCTTATACAAGACTTGGATCACAAGCCTATAGAACACATTTACAATTCTTTGCATAAACCATGATCTGTAACGGGGCTCGGCCTCGGGGACACTACAAAGTGGCATGCTTGCACAGAATTCCTAAGACGATTGTGTCTGATAGGGACCCGAAATTCACCTCAAATTTCTGGAAAGGACTGTTCAAGGGATTTAGATAGCCAGAGAGGGTGAACAAAGTAATAGAAGACATGCTGAGAATGTACGTGATGGACAAACCATCAAGATGGGAAGACTACCTGTACCTGGTAGAATTCACCTACAATAATGGATATCATGCATCATTGAAGATGAGCCCATTTGAAGCACTTTATGGAAGAAAGTGCAACACTCCAGTAAGATGGGATAATCCAGCTGACAGAGCAGTAGTTGGGCCAGAGTTGCTCAAAGAGATGGAAGACCAAATGATAAGAATTAAACAGAATTTGAAAGTTGCCTAGGACAAGAAGAAAAGTTATGCTGATAATAACAAAAACCACAGAGAATACAAAGTGGGTGATCATGTTTTCCTAAAAGTGAAAACTAACAGGAGTTCCCTGAAGCTGGGAAGTTGCGCCAAATTGGCAGCCATATTTTGTGGTCCATTTGAGATCCTGGAAAGGATTGGGCCAGTTGCATACATGCTTGCATTACCTACATCTATGACTGTACATAATGTTTTTCATGTTTCATTGCTTAAGAAATATATACCTGATGCTAATCATGTTATCGATTGGAATTTGATTCAAGTGGAACCAGAAGGTGTCCTGCAAGTGCATCATGTGCGCATATTGGACAGGAAAAACAAACAGCTCTGGAATTGAGCCATAGATCTTGTAAAGGTCCAGTGGACCTGGTACGGTCCTGAGTATGCAACATGGGAGCATGAAGATGTTATGCGGGCAGAGTACCAACATCTTTTTGAAAATTTTGAAAAGATTGTAGATACAGTGTAAAGTTTCACTGAGGACAGTGCAAAAATAAGGGGAGGGGGATTGTAATGTCCCCAAGGCCGGGCCCTGATGTAAATCATGTTGATGAAATGAATTGTAATTTTGTTTTATAGGTTGGTGAGACAATTTATATAAGTTGGTAGGCTTATGTGATTGTTAGGCCAGAGAGACTAAGTGTTGAAGGCCAAGAGCCTGATTTTGTATATGTATCTATGCAAAACATTAATAAAAATATAAACACTGCCGCGTGCAGACCGACCACAATGAATGAGTTATGGGGGACTAAGATTCCACAGAGTGAGAAAGGGATTAAGGGTTGGAAGGTGGGAAGAGGGGATAAGTGTTGAGCCTAGGGGCTTAAGTCCTTGGGAATAATATTTTAATATTATTCCAAAAGACATGTGAATTATATGTTTTTATCCTAAGTCCCTAGCAAGGGGAAAACATGTGCAAAGGGGATGCATGCTGATGGAACGCATGCAGTTTCATGGGTGATAAGCATCAACCTAGGTGCATGCAAATAAAATAGTTGACATGAGTCGTGATGGGGGTTCCTCCTCCATTCTACCCCACTATCTGAACGTGAACTAAGGGGATCTCTGCATGAGACCTAGGGGCAATTCTGAAACCGTGGAAAAAGTTTGTGTTGATTTCGAGGATAGCCTGTGTTGATTTCTGGAAAGCCGAGACATCCTCTACCTGAACAGATCAGGCCTGTATGTGGAATCTTTGTCCCCAAGCCATACCCGTAAGACCATCCTGTCAATGCTAAGCCTGTTGGAAAGCCCATGTCTATTTTTCCCATTGGTTGATGTGGCCACGCAGTGTTGGACTGCATGTGGCTTGTTGGCTAGTTTGTACAATATTGTCTCCAGGTGAGAGAGGTGATTGAAGTTGGAAGAACAGGTTGCTTGGCCTATGAGCGACTCTCTCCAATTGAGAGAGTGTGCAGAGGAAAGGAGAGTACTCCTGGAAGGAAACCTGTAATTGCCACAGAGCTCGGAGACTTCTGGTCCAGTCTATTTCTAAAACCCAAGGCAAGGGAGGTTATCAGCCAAGGGACTATCTAGGTGACAAAGAAGGTGTATACTCCTGGGGTGGAACAAACATGTGGGGAAGGAGAGTCTGTGGGTAGTGAGTCTGAGTGGTTCCTGGGAGAGAAATCCTTCCTTGTGACTGTGTGTTTTCCTGGTAACCTCAACCTAGCCTAGGATTCCTTGCCTTGGGGTGGAGCTTAGTCCTAGGTCGGCGGTGACCTATTGCTGAGCTTGATGAGTAGCACGGTCTAAGGCTAGGAGGTTTGTGGAAGGCCTGCACCTGGTTGGTGGAATTACCACCATTTAAAAGATAAGTACCAGATGGTGTTTTTAATTACAATTCTGCATGTTCGTGTATTTATAATTATCATGTATTCTTTCATGTATAGGAATTAATGTAAAAACCATCGATTATTTATAATAAATGCATGTCATATAAACATATATAATTAAGCATGAGATTGTTATTGCATGAAGTAGCGCCTGCCCGACTTATGGAAAGGGGGTGTTACATGTATCTTGTATCCCTTTGTTTGTTGGATAATAAAAAGGAAGGACCTGCCATTTTCTCTGGTGGACATAGCCCACACTGGGTGAACCATGTATATATGTGTCTCTATTATATTGTATATCTTATATGTTTTATTTCTACATTTGGTTTTATTTTATTGCTCCACGATCCTATTTTTTCTACTAACTGGTATCAGAGCGAGAACTAACTCGTAGGAAAAGAGGGTTCCTGGTTCGAGTGGGAGAAATGGTGGAAGATGGAAAGTTTAGGGTCGAGAAATTTAACGGCAAAAACTACCAATCAAGGAAGATGCAAATGGGAGATTATTTTTATCAAAAGGATCTATTTTTACCATTGGGTGGAATAAAAAAGAAGTTGATGGCCATGAAGGATGAATAATGGGAGGTTCTTGACAGAGAGGCACTACGAACGATACAACTCAGATATCTTCTCTTGGTGGATCTCATTATTATGTTACTTTTATTGATGATGCAACTAGAAAAACTTGGGTTTATTGAATTCCACAAAATATGATGTTTTTGATACTTGTAAGAAATTGGGTTTATTGAATTCCACAAAAATATGATGTTTTTTCTACTTGTAAGAAACAAAAAGCTTTACTTGAGAATGAGATAGGAAAAATGTTGAAGTTTCTCAGATTAAACGATGGAGGTGAATACTGCAACAAAATTTTTGATGATTATTGTTCATACTATGGGATTCATAGAGAGAATACGGTTCCAGGAAGACCACAAGAAAATGGTGTGTCAGAAAGGATGAACAGGACAATCATGGAGCGTGCAAGGAGTATGAGATTGCATGCCAGTTTTCCCTTACAGTTTTTGGAATATGCTATAGATATTGTTGTTTACTTAATAAACATAAGGCCTTGAAGCTATTTGGATCATGGAATTCCAAATGAGGAATGGACAAGTAAAAAGGTAAACTATTATTTTTTGAAGACTTTTGACTGTGAAGAATTTGTCTGTATTGATAAAGAAAATAGAATAAATCTTGAGGCAAAATCCAAGAAGTGTACATTTATTGGATACGATGTTAATGATTTTGGTTATCGCTTATGGGATCATGAAAATCAAAAAATCGTTAGGAGTAGAGATGTTATTTTCAATGAGAAGGGCATGTATAAAGATCAGTAGTAGGGAAAGAAACATGAAAAAGAAAAATAAGGATACAAAGTGCTTGATGAGATCACTGAAAAATAAATTCCAAAGGTATCACAAAATCAAAATGTAAAACAATAGGAGGAAAAGGTACCTCAAACTCCTACAAGTGTTCTTATAAGATCTACCAAGTTAAGTAGACCCTCTGAACGATACTCTCCTTCATTGTACTATTTATTGTTGACTAATTCCGGTGAAGCAGAATGTCATGAAGAGGCAATGTATGTAGACACTAAAAAGAAATGGGAGCAAGGCATGAAAGAGGAAATGGATTTCTGGTAAATAACCAAACTTGGGATTTGGTTCAGTTGCATGCAAGAAAAAGAGCATTGCAAAATAAATGGGTTTACAAGTTGAATGAAGAAGATGGAGGGAAAAAGCGGTAGAAGGATAGACTTTTTGTAAAAGGGTTTTCACAAAAGAAAGATATAGATTTTAATGAAATATTTTCTCCTGTTTCTGAAATGACTTCAATTAAGACTATTTCAAGTCTTGTGGTAGTAGAAGATTTGTATCTTGAACAATTAGATGTAAAAACAACAGTTTTCTCCATGGGGATTTAGAGGAAGACATTTATATGTAGCGACCATAGGGGTATAAGGTCAAAGGGAAGGAGAATTTGGTATGTAGGTTGAATAAGAACTTGTATGGCCTAAAGAAAGCTCCAAGGCAGTGAAATTTGAAGTTTGACAGGTTTATGACAGAACAAAGTTATAGTAGATGTCATTATGATCACTATTTTGATTTTAAAAGGCTATAAAATGGAAGCTATATTATCTTGATATTGTATGTAGATGACATGCTTGTTTCAAGGTCTAATATGAAGGATATAAATGTGATCAAGAAGAAATTAGCTTATTCATTTGCGATGAAGGATTTGGGTGATGCAAAGAAAATCTCTGGTATGCGAATAACAAGAGACATGAAAAATTGCAAATTGACATTGTCTTAGGGTGAGTACAGAGAGAAGGTGTTGGAGAGGTTTAGAATGAAGAATGCAAAACCAGTTCATAAACCGTTGGCCAGCCATTTAAAATTAACTAAGGAAATGTGTCCCAAGACACAGGAGGTGATAGACTACATGTCCATGGTCACTTATTCATCAACAATTGGTAGCTTGATGTATGCGATGGTTTGCACAAGAACATATATTGCAAATGGAGTGGGAGTTGTGAGTAGGTATATGAACAATTTGGGTAAAGAAAATTGGGAGGAAATAAATTGGATTCTCAGGTATTTGAACGGTACTGCTACTCATGCATTATGTTTTGGAGGTTCAAACACTGTTATACAGGGATATGTTGATTCAGATATGGCAAGTGATAATTATAGTAGGAGGAGCACCATGAGGTATGTTTTTACTATAGGTGGAACAACAGTAAGTTTGATTTTGAAACTTCAAAAGGTTGTTTCACTTTCAACAACAAAGTCATAGTATATTTCTTCTACAGAGAAAGAAATGATTTGGTTACAGAGGTTTATGGAGGAATTGGGAAAAAAGAAGGGGAATAATTGGTTGTACTATGATAGTGAGAGTGTCATTCATCTTGAAAATAACTCAACCTTCCATTCAAATAAGAAGCATATAAAAATCAGGTACCATTTCATATGAACCATCTTTGAAGATGAACATTTGAAATTGGGAAAGATACACACTAACCAAAATCCTACAGACATGTTAACAAAGGGAGTAACGAGGGATAAATTGAGTTCCTACTCAGTTTCAGTTGGTCTTCAAGCATGAAGGTGAAGATGAGAAATTTTCCAGGTCTAAGAAGGATCATAGTCCAACACATAAAACAATGGTGGAGTTTTTGAGATCAATCTCCAGGTGGGATATTGTTGGTTGTGGAGCCTAATTATCTTTCTGATTCAGAGGTATTTGTTTTTAGCCATGTTTATAGCCCATGAAGACTTTACACCCAAGAAGAATGCACAACCCTCCACACAGAGGAGTTGTAGGGGGGGCTTTCCCCCCCTACGAGGTCTAGGGGGTCGATCCCCTCGACTGGAGGTTCCAGGGGAAAGAGGGCCCCCAAAAGAAAAATTTCCTTGTAAATGTATATTTTAATTTCATAGTAAATCTTGACCATTAATTATAAGGTTGGAGATCTAACGATATAAGTTATTTTAGGGATTTGTTTTGTATAAGGAAACCCTCTTTTATGAGGGAAATGTATTGTGTCTGTGTATCATTGTGAATATTGTATTCTGAGAGAGGAGTCTGTGAGAGAAAGAAGATCAAGTTACAGCGGGTGTGATGTAGGTTGTACCCCTTATTTTGATGGATAATAAAAAGGAAGGACCTGGAAATTTCTATGGTGGACATAGCCCACACTGAGTGAACCACATATATCTATTTCTCTATTATATTGTGTATCTTCTGTGTTTTATTTACGCATTTTATTTTATTTGATCACTCCACAATCCTATTTTTTCTAACAGGAAAGACATTCTCCTCCTCCTGATCCAACACGGAGGGATCATAGAGTTTGATATTCCCCACATTCACTACTGATTAAATGGACATGTATTGGGGTACAATGATTCTGTAGGAATTATCTTCCACCTTTTCCAATACCTTAAAAGGACCATACCGAAAAGACTCAATATTCTTACTAGGACCCTATAGCCTTTTCTTATTCATCTATAATCGTACTCTATCTCCCACTCTATCTCTATTTTTTTCTAGTCTTAGCCTTGTACTTCTCTTGTGACTTCTTCAGTGTGTCTTGTACTTTCAAATTGATCTTCCTGAACTTATAAAAACAAATTCTAGTTTTAATGCATCTCTTATGAGATCCTCCCTCACTCCTTGTTGTCCATATCCAACCTGTAAGGATGAAGGTGGAAAATACCCAGAAAAAGTTTGAAAAGTTGACTTACCATTAGAATTGTGGACTTCTCTGTTATAAGAGTGTTGTATATATACCATATCTCCATCCCAAGTCTTTGAATGCCTCTAATTATAACCCCTCAAAATATTCACCAAAGTCCTACTGACTACTTCTGTTTGCCCATATTTCTTTGGAAGGAATGTTTTATACCTCTTCAACTTCGTGTCCATATTCTCCCACATTGTAGTCCAAAATGCACTGATAAATTTGGTATCCTTTTCTGAGATGATGCTTATTGGTATCCCAAAGTGCACCTAGACCTATTCAAAGAGAAAGTTTTCTACTTCCTGTCCCTTTATGGTCTTTTTAAAAGGAATGAGAATGCTCATTTTGATCAACTTGTTGACTAGCCAAAATAAATAGTCATGTCCCTTGAGTGTGGTTGGTAAACCTCCCATAAAATCGATGGAAAATATTTCCCAAGGTCGATTGGGTACTGGTAAGGGATGGTATAGACCTTTCTTCTTATTGTTGGGTTTGTTGGTACAAGGAATTAAACATCCTCTAATATACCATGTTATATCTTCTTGCATTATGGTTTTATACACATGCCTCTGTAAGATGAAACGTTTCTTCCCCACCTAAAAATATCCTACAACCTTGGAGGTGTGAGCCTCTCTGAATGTTGGAAGATTGGTTATTGTCATTGATGTCAACCCTAGTCATGGGTTTTGGACCACAAGATTGATAAATGTATTTGGACATGAAGGACAATGCACATGAATATACAGTACCCATGAATGGATAGTATACATTATGTTGTTTTTGGTGGTATGTGGCATTTCACGTGGATCCTCATGGTTGAGGAGAAATGAATTTTTGAAGATGACAAAGTGAATTGAAGAAGGAATTACATGTAGGCAGGCCCTGAAAATAATTAAAGAAAAGAATTACAAAATAAGAAAGTGTCAGGTCGGCCCTAATGTTAAAAGGAAGTGACATAAATGGTATAAATAAACATCATTATACATTCATTTGATACAAGTCAAATTTTAGAGGTAATAAAAAGATAAGAAGGCTGTATTTCAAGAGAGGATGAAGTCTTTTGGTGATGTGTTCTAAGGTATGTTATTTTCAGGTCATCTTACCATTTTTTATATAAATATTTTTCTAGAACGATTCAGATGGTGAAATCGCTATGGTATTGATAAGACATATCAAGGTACCTCTGGTAAAAATTTCAGCTCTTGATTCGTTATAATTATGGAGATAGACTCTATGGAAGATAGGGTTTGTGACCAGTCTTGAAGCTAGTCAATAAACAGGTGTTCCGGGTAAAATAGTCATAACTATTTCATACAGAATCCAAATGAAGTCGGACCACTTCCATTGGAAATATTACGGACTATATTTTCTTTTGTGAGAGTTTTAGAATCGGATGTTAAATATTGATCGTGGGGGATGCTGTACAAGTTGGGTCTTCTGAACAGACCAAAATTGAATAAAGTCTACCATTCTTTCTATAACCTCTTTTTGGGGAGGATTCAAGGAGTGAAAATTGTAGGAGTTTCAGAGAATACATTGAGTAATATTATATATAGGATTAGAGTACTCCAAGAATTGAAGAATTGCAGAAATTGAAGAAGTCTCAGGAAGCATTATCAGGTTCTATGTGATGATTGGTTGATGGTGATGATTTAATGTAAAGTTTTATTATGTCTCATATATTCTTGGGTGGAAGGAAGGGGCAAGGATGGAGAGTTCAAATATCTCTTTATATTGGAGGATTGTATCTTCCTCTTGGAGTTTTATCCCTCCCTCTACATTTGGAAGCTGTAGCTACCTTTGGAAGTCATTACTTCCCTTGAAAAATAAACTATTGATTATTTCTCATATATTGTGCATGGTGTATTATGGTGTATTGGTGTAACTCTTATACTATTGTTTATTTCTCATTGGATATAGTTGAATGGTTTAATTATAAGTTGAAAAAGGTTTTAAATTGTACTTGATACTGATTCACCCCCCTCTCAGTATCAACAATTGGTATCCGAGCAGGTTACCTTCAGTACAGTTTAACCACTGGAAGGAATATGCTATGCAGAAATGGAAGACAACATTCCAAATGGGATTCCACCATTTGATGAAAGCAATTTTGAATACTGGAAAAATAGAATGGAAACTTACTTGAAATCTCTTGGGGCAGATGTTTGGTTCTCAGTTGCTTCAGGATATAATGCTTTGAAGAAACCAAAGACTGCAGCTCAGAAGGAAGCAAAAAGGAACAACAAACTGGCAATAGATACCATCCTGGATGGATTGACACATTTAGTGAAATCCAAGGTGGGATCATGTGCATCAGAAAAATAGATTTTGGACAAGATACAAGACCTTTATGAAAGGGAAGAAGCAACAGAAGAAGAAGAAGTTGAAGAAGATTACAACATCTCAGATTTCAAAGAAGAAAATAGAGGTCGGTTCTTTTGCTTTAATTGTGAAGGAGTAGGACATGTTGAATTTGAATTTCCTCATCCAAGGATTGAAATATATGACAATGAAGAAGAAGAAAATCATAAATTATAAATGATTCAACAAGAAGATGAGAATCTTAAAAAATTGAAGCATGTTGAGATTGAAAATAGCAAGCTCAAAGACACACGTAGAAAACTAAGAAGTAAATTGGTTAGTTATGAAAAGACAGTTGTAATCTTGAAGAAACAATTATAAGACTTTGAGAAACTAAGATAAGAAACCATTTCCTTGAAAAC
>JASDQU010333916.1:1167-12766 GCA_032191745.1 Picea mariana
TCTTTCCCCAAGAAGGTCACAGGTGATAGATCTGAGAAGGAGCTACTATGACGATTGTTTCTGTTCTTGTTTTATTATAAGAATGTTATTCTTGTCTGTTGTTTTCCTTGTTTTTTCTTTTGTTCAAGGAAGGTCACAGGTAATAGCTCTGAGAGGGAGATATAATGACAAATGCAAGATTAAACAATTTAGATGGTCTATGGATGATACATGGAGAAGAATATCCAAGCATAGAGTTGTGTGCATCCATGTAATGAAGGAAGGAGGATGAAGTCAGAACCTTCTGGAAAAAAAAATACCTTTGCAGATATAGAGTATCTCATATGGAGATCGATTCATTTGATCACTCTTCAGTGCACCAGGAAGAGTCAATAAAGCCAGAAGGGCCTACCCAAAATCATTACAGTAACTAGGAAGAGACCAACATGGTCCCATGATACTTTAAAGGGTGAAAAAATGTATGGCATTGATGAGACATATCATGAGGAGGAGTACATGGATCCACCAGTGGTGAGGCATGCGTCCCCACCAAGTACCAACTCAGAAGGAGATAGAGTTCATAGGGATTCAACCCTCAATATCCAGTAGGGAGGAGAAACCTCCTCAGGACATTTCACATGAGATAAAACTTCAAGAGGAGGTAAACACATGTAGAGGGAGAAGATGGATTCAAATATTATATAGACTCAGAGTGATCCTAATCTAAGAGAGAGTCAGTGGCTTAGAGACTTCCATTCATAAAGAATTCCTCCTCAGATTCAGATGGGAAAGAGAGACATATTCCAATATTGACAAACATGAGGCTAGATCAAAGTTTCATAGGCTTCGAGGAGATATGAGACCTGCTGGGAAGATTCCCTTGTTTTAATGATAGAGGAGGAACCCAATCACAAAGACCGGGATATGTATTTTTTCCTTGGTTCCGAGACCATAAGGGAAGTGAGTGGTGACTTCCAAGTTGATATAAAAGATCAAGCATGATGCAGCATATGGTAGCATAGATATGTATAAATCTTGATTTTTGTCCCAAGGAATCTCCCAGCAAGAGGGAGAAGATTATGATGATACACTTGCTCCAGTAGCCAGAAGAAGTGTACATAGCGCAACCACAATATACATGAGAAGGAGTATCATGTCTACATATTGATGAAGGCTTTGTACAAGATTAATTAGGAACCCAGGGCATGGTATGCTAGGATAGATGGCTACCTGATGAGCTTGGAATTTACCAAGAGTGATGAAGATTGAAACCTTTACTATAAGGTTGAGAATGGATGTACGTTGATCTTGGTTCTATATGTGGACGACCTACTTTTGACAGGAGATGAGAATTTCATAATTAGGTGTAAGAGGGAGTTTGATTCATAGTTAGAGATGAAGGATTTAGGTATGACGCATTACTTCTTGGGATTGGAGGTGTGGCAAAGATTATATGAGATTTTCTTTAGCCAAGGAAAATATACTGTTGAGATCCTAAAGAGATTTGATACGATGGACTGCTAGTCCATGGCCACACCCATTATGATAAGTGTAAATTTGCTAAGTGATTCATCTTCATATTTGGTGGATCCCACGATGTATAAACAATTGATTGGATCCTTGATGTACCTGGATAACACCAGGAAATACATATGTCTTGCAGTGAATGCCTTGAGTCTGTACCTGGTTAAATCTAGACACGTACATTGGTTGACAACAAAATATATGTTGAGGTACCTACATGGTACGATTAGATATGGATTAAGATACGACTCATATTGATATGTGAAGCTGTATGGATATATATACTCTAATTGGGTAGGGAGTGTAGTGTATCAAAAGAGTAAGTCTAGATATTTCTTCAGTTTGGGATCAGTGTGATCTCATGGTTGAGAAGGAAGTAGACATTAGTGGCACTCAGTACAACAGAGATAGATTATATAGAATCGAGTATTGCAAACCATGATGCAATGTGGCTTCAGAAGATTCTTGGAGGACTTCATCCGAGACATGAAGTGGAAGGGGGCACTGAATCTCTAGTACACATCCACAAATGAATAGATTGTGGAAATTCTCACCAAGCCTTTGTCCAAGGTGATGGATAGATGAGTAGCATCACGCAGACATTCTCCTAGATTGGTCATGCTGATTTGACCAAGGGAGAATGATACATTCACTCATAGAATTATCCAAGCTAATTTGGATAGTGGTGAATGGACCAGGCACAATATTTCTCCTATTAGTCATGTTGATTTGACTAGGAGTGAAAAATACTCGAGGTTCTCGAGAGACAAGCTTGGCATGATGTATAATTTCCACCCTCGTTGAGAGGGAGGTGTGTTGTTTTTTGATCATGTCGGTTAAAACCTCGGGCCAAGGATTCCCTAGATCAGTCATGTGAGGTGCTTGAGGGGGTAATGCACTATTGAACCTGATGAGAGAAGTATCATAACACACATATTTGTGAGGAATATGGGAGTATATTAGTTCTACTTGATTGCAGAGACTGTGATAGATGATTCTAGCTACTGACGGAATTGTGGTAGTTGTGTGCGGTAAACTGATTGTAGATTAGTCAATGGACTACTAGATGAATACATCGTGAAATATACCTCCCTATCTAAGAAGGAGTGTTGATGTTTGGTAGTTTCGGGAGGATATTTCCCTCTTAGATGACCTTTCTTAGATGCGAAGAAGATTCTGGAAGCAATACATCCATTGGATAGATGTTGAAATACCCCAGAAGAGAAGTAAGCCCAGAAGAATAAAGAATAAGGAATAATGAAAAGACACCTTCCCATAAGACAAGTCATCCTAGCTAGAAGGACAGGAAGACTATAAATAAGGAGGCACCTTAGCTCATTTGTTCACTCACTCACATTCTCTCAGCTACACAAAAGTAAGGTGCAAGTTTGGAGAAGGTGACATAGCAGCTGCAATGACTCAATTTCTTCTTTTTCAGTCTTTTTGGTATCTCTCTCTTGTGCGCCACTCTTGCTAGTTGTCCATTATCTTGGCATTTTGTTGATACTATAGTTGTGGTGGTATTTCTGGTTGAGCTATCCTTTGAGATAGGATTTATCTATTTGGACTCGCATTGTGAATTAAATCTATCTAAGAAAGGTTGTTGGGTTTTTTCCCCCATTTGCAGTTTTTTCTAGGATAATCTCTTGTGTTCTTTTTGTCTCTTTTTTTTTATGCTACAACTCAGTAAATAATATATATATGTTAATGGTAACAAAGTAAAATAACACTACTAACTCTAATGCTCCATAAATAAGGAAAACATCACACCATTTATGTATTATCATACACATATAAGAAGTCACAATATTGTTATGAGGATGTAAGTTGATGTCTCTATATTAGGAATATTTAGGAAATTTGGCCCATATCTATAAATGAAATTCCTACTGTTAGGGTTCCATTGGTATTTGATGATGAACATAATCCATTTACTTAATGTGTTATTTTTGGTTTTAAACAATGACCTTCCTCCTTAGATGTCGATAAAGGAACACACAATCTTGATATTTCTTTTATTTCCTTTTATTTACAACAAACCACTTCAATTTTATTTCTTTTTATATCTTTTGTATGTATAAGGTAATAAGTATGCACAATTTTAAAAAAGGAGGTCAATACATATATAGATATAAGAATGCATATCCTGAAAATCTTACGAATGAACTTCAAAAGTTCTGGGTTGACACTGCTATGTATGAAATATACAAACCAATAGGGAAAGGACAATTTTATTTACATGGAATACTTATAAGTATGATTCACTATTCCCCAAGAAAAATACATTTTTTTGGTACATGTAAAGTGCCCTTTAACATTGTATCATCTATTATTTTTGTAAAATGTTATGAGTAATAACCAATGGAATTATTATTTTTTATCTTAGAAACATTCATACAAAGGGTAAGTTTGCATGTCCATATATGAACTCAAATCTATATATCAACATACAAGCAATTTAGGAATTGAGTTTCATGTTGAGTATATTCGTTTCCAGCCTAATAATTGTAAGTTTTAAATGTGTGAAGTAAAACTCTGCACACAAATTCTTTAGAAAAATAGAAATTAATTAATGGCTCATAAAAATAGTACATAGAGATTTACGTTGGAAACCCTTAATATAAGAAAACCAACCTTACTTGGTGTCTCACCTCTCAACTCTTAATTGCATTAATTTCACCATTCAAAATATACTATACACAATATTTTAGTCATTTCACAGCTTCCAAAACCCTAATTCGTTTACCTTGACTATATTTAAACCCCAATACCTTAATTTGGGATTAAATTAGAAAACTTCTAAAAATAGAAACAAACACCACAAAACAAATTGGGTTGTTACCCCAAATTCCAAAGGATTTAGGAATTTCCTAGAGCCGAATGATTCCCCTAAGAAGGGGAACCAAGCCTGACCCCCTGCGATCCCTCAGGAACCATTAGGGGGAGGGATCGTCAAAATCCAACTTACCCCCCTCTCCACATGAAAAGAGTATAACACATGCCAAACAATAATAATAACTACCAAACAATTGAAAAAATATTTTAATGGAAAATAAAAGAAGATAAGAAAAACCATGAATAGTGACGGGTGAGTGAAAGCCAATTATGGTCTCTCGTGATGCGTTAGTGGGAATGCAAACCTAGAAAAACAACATTTTGTTAACTTGGAGGGATTACTCAACGTACTTTTACAATGAATTTGAATATGGTGTAAGAAGATGAAATCTATGAAATTGAATTAGCTTTCTGAATATACAACCTTTTTTATAGATATTGTCAATAACTAGGTCAATTTTGATTTTTTCTAATAATAATATATTATTTTTCCAAAAAAATATAAGATATATGTTTTTGTTTGTGCAGGTGTTGAGTATCTTAACGATGCAATGTTTTTCCAAAAACTTGTATACTTGTATAGAACCCGTTTTTCTTATGCCGTGTATTTTTTTGAAATTTTTTAGTATTTTTGAAATTATTAAAGTCAACATATACCTAAAATTACAATGTCTTTTGTTCGTACATGCTAAGAGGGTATTAACATAATCAAAACAATTTTTATTTTTTTTAGATCGTAGGTATCAGTCTCCTCTAATGTTGGATATAACTAATTTGGGAAATGGTTAAGCCAAGAAAAAGTTATAGAAAAAATAAGAGAGGTATGTATTCTAGTATTTTTGATATATGTGAAGATAAAAATAGATTAAAAATAGTAAACGATATTAATTTATATATATATATATATATATATCTTTGAAATATGTATGGTGTTGAGGAAAATATATGAATTGATCTTACTCAAGCATTTTCAGACTTTACTTAGCTAAAGCAAAGTAGACAAGAATATCACCCTATGTTTATAGCCAACAAAAATATATATCCTAACTCACAAGTATTAATTACAAGTGCTTAGGCTAGTCTTTTATCAACAAAAAGCTTGCTAGAAATTCACTTTTTATGTATTTTTTGAACATATCAGTTGCTGAAATAAATGTAAGAACAGAAGTAAAGACACCAAGATGATATTCAAGATATATGAGACATAAAACAATCCTTTATTTCATTCCAATTCACCAAAGAGTCATTGTCTTTACAAAACTTCACACAGAAATATTAGACCAAAGTCAAACTTAGAAATCCCCGATGGAACATACAAAAGGACCTCTGGCAGAAAACCAAAACTGAAATCTAAAAGCTAGATCATCTTGCTACAGATTGTTGCCCACTCGACTCTCTGAAGAACAAGTGTCTGAATGGTTTGATTCAGCCCTGAATATTGTTGTCTACAATAAGACCCTTAGCATGGTTTGTCCTCTACCCTCCTCTTGTTCCTCCCTTTCATCTTGCCTTTAAAAAGTTAGAATTGGTTGGAGTAGTTAAACAAACTCATTAGTTAAGTTAATTAAAAGACTCAACTAAATTTAGTTGGGGTGGGGATAGTGATAATTATAATAAGGGTCATCAATAAATAATAACTAGTAGGTGGGACTCCTTGTGACTCCCTTTAGTTCATAACAACCATAAAAATCATAACATAATCCATTAGTTAAGAAAACACACCTCCTTGTGCCTCCCATCAACATATTTACTTTTGGCAATTTTAGCTCATGAAAATTGAAATTATTTCAAAAATAATACTCATATATCCAAAACAAAACATGTTGTCCAAAATCCCTGAAGTCCACTATCATAAAACAATAAACAACATAAAATTCAAAAGCCATATTTTCCAGTCTATGATGCAACCCTTCCTTGGTTGTTGTTGTCACCTCTTGACTTTCCTGAATTTACCTTGGGTTGGACAGAACCTTTAGGATTTATCGCACTGATCACATGGGAACAATCATCCTTCAAATGCCTCCATGAAGACATGATTTGTCAGAGTCACCTGAGGATGAGGAGGGGGTAGCAGTAGCTTTTCCTTTATCAAATGCATGGTGGGATTCAGTCTTCAATCTCTTGCCGGCATGGGAGGACTGCACTGGCGACTGGTTAGGGGCATATTGGATGATGGGTTTCAACGGTGGAGGAGTAGGCAATGTCAAGTTGGGCCAGCCATGGTGTTGGGATACTATTGGGTGAACAATCTCCTGCCACCCATCATTTTCAGGGACTTCAAGCTGTAAAGAGAAATGAGGATGCGCAAGGATGTTGGGGGCTTGCGGGGCTTGGAAAGGAGGCCTTTCAGGCCTAGGTAGGACTATTCCCTGCCCAATCCAATCAAAGAATCCTGCATGAAACATTTGGCCAAGCTCTTCTGAATCAATGTCAAAATGTATAGAAAAATCGGGCCTTCTTGGGCCTCGGTTCCAGTTACCTCTACCTCTGTTTCCTCAGCCATGGCTTCCCCGACTGAAAAATCTCATCTTGCATATGTTAACGATTAGAAAATAGTATTTTTAAATAACCATGCATGAAAACTCCTTAAAAAAAATACGAAATAGATTTGGCTTAGAATGTATCAGACTCATGCAATCCAATCCATACAAATTGTTCGAATGTTAACCAATAAGCAAGGGGGGTGAAATAGTGTTCTGGGAAACGTGAGGGGTTTTTATTGGGAGAAAATATGATATAATGAAAGGGGAGAAGAAATGGTCAAAACTCAATGATAAAAACAATCAATTGTAAATCAACCAAATAAAACCTCACTACAATCCACTCAAGACACTGCCACTTCATCCACTTAACACATAAATTCTCTTAGCTGTAATCGATATCAGAATAGGGGGTGAACAAAATGAATATGGGATATGTGAGGGGGTTGTAATTAGCTGAAAATGAGATAAAGAGGGGGGAAAATATGTTTACTGTTCATGGCATTAATCAAGTAATCCATAACATATTTTGTAGTAAGAAAAATATGCATCAACCAACAATGAGATGAATAAGTAAAATTCCTGTGTATTTTCCTAATTTCATTGTCCATTAACATCCCACATCCATTACAAAACATAAGTAGTTCACACAATTTGTAAGAGGTTATGTTTCCTTTATTCACACATTATGCACTTTATAACAGTAAACAATAACACTCATTCCCAATCTGTAACTATTAACATCCATCACTGTCATACATTTCCCAAATCCACATCTATATTTCAAAGTAGTGTTTCCAAAGATAACAACGAAGTCACTATTTCTATAATAGAGCCAATCAAGATCTATAATGATATGTGTTCCCATACAAATACGTAGTAAAATAATGAAGACCAAAATAACCCATACCTCGCATGCCACGTCTAAAATGACAATTTACTATAAAACCAATAGCCAACACTTTGAAACAAGCTATGCAGGGGAAAAATGTCCAAGGCAATGTAACCATGCCACTATAAAGCAGGACATCTCAATGTGCCTTAAAAGCCGAGCCAAATACCCAACGTGACTGTCATCAATAGTGGTTGATTTCAATAAATAACAAGCAGTCGATTTCAATAAACAACATGCTTAAAAAAAAGAACTTCGAGGGTATCACTGAGTATAAGAACCAACTATCCATACTACAAACAGAGCGCAACCAACCAAACACCACGATACAACAATTCAACTTATCACAACAAACACCAGTCATGTCAATTAGTCAACATATCGTGCAGAGACTGTGTATATTACTAAGTGGTTAGTTTGTTTAAGTCGCATCACGATTTAACCAAGTTCTGCATACTCAGACTATTCAACCAATGAAGGATGTTGTGGATATGCCTTCAATAGTTACCCAGTTCAATTATCATTTGTCCCCAGAGAGAACATAGTTATCATGTCCCATGTTTCATTTGCAAAACACCACACACAAAATGCGACTTGTGTGAGCAACCCTAAGCATGTGTGACCCATGTTAACCATCAACCAAATCACCACAAGTGCCAACTAGTGACTTTACATCAACCAACAATTCCATTGTGGAAAAAAACAATCAATCAAACAAGTTGTGGTATATGTACATAGCCACGCATCTAATTGACATGGTAGAGGCCTTTCCATTTAAAAACAACTGAGTTTGTTTGATATCAGGCAGGTGACTTGCGAGCTTTAGAAACACAAACTAGCAATGTAAGGTTTATACTTTATCACAGAGGAATTGATGAAAACTAAAACCACACGAGAACCATACGACCAATGGGTGAGCCCGCATTCGAAGTCATAGACCCCAACAATCAGGAGCAACTTAACAGGCTTGATAGAATCCTTATGTAGCTCCAGTCTGGAGGGTTAAAGGTTTGTGAAGTAGCCATCTGATGCAAGAGCATCGCCCACGTCAAGCGAGCCAGCGCGAAAGTGGGAGACAGCTGGACAAGCCAGCGTGATTTCTTTTTGAATTGCACCTTGAAACTGTTGTGCAAAACATTAATGTGTTGATTTGATGAAGTTCACTTTGTATATTGTAATGGGCCTTGAGTGGATAGCTCACGTCCTTAGGTAGATGAGGAATTTAATAGATTTAATGTAAAGTAGATAGGAATTTAATTCTAGATTTGATAGCTTTAGAGATCGAGAGGGAAACAGGATATAGACACCCTCCTTGGTACATTGTAACATTATCATTGAAGCAGAGAGAGCAAGAGCATGTAGAGAAGTGTATGAAGAACCCCCATGTACAAACATTGAATTAATAGAAAAGATTTGATTCAATTCCATGGTTGTGTTGTTCTCTGTGTATTGACGATATTATGCTCATGAATGTTTTCTTCTTATCATACATTTGCTTTTATATGCTATGTATGTGACTTCATGGTTGAATAGAAGTCTGTGAGAATGAGCAGTTAGTTTCAATTTTTTCTCTATCTTGAACCAGAGAATTCCTGCAAGGAGTGCAGTTGAATCATCCGCAAGGAGTGCGTTGACAGAAGGGTTCAGATAGAGATAAGTTTTGTTCTAAGTTCTCAGAAGTGCAGATTTGGCACAAGAGCCATGCAAGGCATGCACAGGCTCGATGAAGTCTCAGAGTTGGGATTCTGAGCAAAGGGGATTGAAGATTTCTGCTGCAGGAGTGCGCAGAATTGAAGGCTTCATCACTTAGTTGTGTTGAATATTTGTCGCAAGGAGTGTGTGCAAGACTTTCTTACTGAAAGTTTTGAAGTTGCGAAAGCTCAAGACGGATAGGCCTTCAAAGTTTGTTAAAGGGCAGCGGATAGAAGTTGTGTGAGCAGGGTGAATGGAAGAGTCACAGGTTGGCGAACAAGTCTCGTGGAGAGACACTTCTTGTTCATGGATTTTGCAAGAAGCGGAGTGAATAGTAGGTATTCTCCATGGAGGACAGCGATTTTCGGGGAGTCGTTGGATCCCTCGGAGTTGCAGGAAATATATAGTGCAGGAGTTGAAGAAGGTTTGAAGCTCGTGAGAACAGGAGCCGTCGATCGATATCACGAGGAGCATGGATCCACCCATAGATCGGTTATCGGGCCATCGCGAGAAAGGAGCGGAAGGTTTGGTTGTGGAAGTCGCGAGAGTGCGAGAAGTGAAGTCCCGACGATTGCGTGGATAGTGTGGGCCACAGTAGGGTGATGTGGCAGGTGACGTGAGATATCGGAGAGTCAGCATCTCGGGCATCGGGAGTCGACAGAGAATTTATTTGGCCTCGCGAGTGGCGAAGTCGCGAGGTAGCGATAGTTCAAATATCGGCGCCTCGGGTTTAGAGAGTCAAGGTAGGAGTCGTTTGAGCTCGTGAGTGGCGAGATCGCGAGGAAGCGAGATCACGGGTCTCATCTTTTCGGCGTCTCGTGTATCGGAGTTGGGAAAGACAAGCACTTTGTGTCGTGAAGGACGAGATCACGATAGAGCGAAGTTCCGATAAGGGAAGGAACAAAGTCAACGTTGACTGGCACATCGGGTCTTGGGGATTTGAGAGCCCAGTTGATCAATAGAGAACTCATGAAGTGCGAAGTTCTGATCCTCCGATAAGCAAGTAAAGAGGATCACGAAACGAGAACTGTGGGTGCAGATCTTCCGATTGGGAGATAGACAAGCATTGACGCTCTTCGGGCTGAGAGGAAAGAAGGTCCTGGTGAAGCGAACATGCTCCGAGGAGTGCACTTGGCGTCAAGTGGTATCAGAGCAGGAATTCTTTGCTTTCTGTAGCAGAGAAGAATTTCACCATGCCGCCCAGAAGAGAGAGGCAGTCACCTGATCCAGAAGACAGGGAGGTGCGAAGAAGAGGTAGGCCGGCAGGAAATCCAGAAATGGAGCAGCAGATGAGAGATCTTCGAGCAAGGCTTGAGGAGATGGAGACAACTCAAAGATGTGGAATTGGTGCAGGGGATCTTAGTGATTCCAAGGTTGAAGAGGAAGCTAGACATGAGGAAGAAGTCACAACAAAAGATGCATCAACCGAACGGTTGATCAAAGCCATTGCCAGGATGAGGGCAAAGGCGAAAATGGATATTTCAGTCTATGAGGGGAATCTAGACGCGGAAGAACTGCTAGATTGGATTAGAGCTCTTGACACATACTTCGATTATGAAGATGTGGAAGAAGATAAGAAAGTTAAGCATGCAGTTACACACTTGAAGGGACATGCAACATTGTGGTGGGACGAGCTACAAGCTAACACACGCTGCAAAGGCAAGAAAAAGATCAAGAGCTGGGATCGAATGATCGCGAAGTTCATCCCAAGGGATTATCAAATCACTCTGTTCAGGTGAATGCAGAACCTGAGACAAAAGCTGATGAAAGTCAAGGAATATACTGAGGAATTCTATCGACTGAACATCAGAGTAGGTCATCGGGAGAGCAATGATGAGAAGGTTGCAAGATACTTGAATGGTCTGAGATATGACATTCAGGATGAATTAAGCATGCTAACCATCCGAACGGTGGAAGATGCTTACCAATTGGCTCTGAAAGTCGAAGAGAAGCTGAGCCATAAGCAAGGTCAGCAAGGGCGAGGCATAAGCCAGCCAAGAGGCAAAGCAGTTGCCCAGGATAAATTCCAGAAGCCCAAAGAGGAATGGAAGAAACCTCAGGGTAAGGTTGAAAGAGGTGGAACCTCACAGAGGCAACCATATGTTGAACAGAGAGGACAACAAAATGATCAGCGAGGAGATTATGCTGATGCAAACACTTTTCCTCGTACTAGAGGGCGAGGTAGAGGAAGAGGTGG
>JASDQU010333925.1:0-12845 GCA_032191745.1 Picea mariana
AGAGATCTGGAACGAGATGCCATGCGTTGCCAGATATCTGAAAATGTGTCTCATTCCCCGGTGGTACTCTTGAAACCGTTTTTGTAACTCCTTATTCACCTAGGGCAAAGCCACGCATTGCCAGAAAGCTGGAACATTATGTAAAGAGATGCCATGCATTGCCAGAGGGTTGGAAAAACGTGAGGCTATGCTCGAGAAAAGAAAGGATGCAGAGAGCCATGCGTGGGGGGATCTGAAATGTGATAGAGCTGTTATGCTCGGGAGATGATAGAGATGGAGCATAGGGTAGAAGAATAGAGGAATGAGAGTCTCCAAGCACTGTATTGTTTTCATCTTTAATAAAATAGTTAAGGGTTTTCATTAGCACGATTTCCTTTATTGCCAGTTGCTGTTAGTTATATCCAATATGCATTGAGTGAGACGACCTGTTGACAGAGAAGGCAGGGCCCCCTTCGCTGGAAACAGAGATGATACATTGCATTTACAGTAGACTCTACCTTCAGATTTGAATATAATTTCTCAGCAAAGATCTGATTTCACTTTACATTGCCAGATTTCTCTTTGATTTCATAGAATAGAAATAGCATTCCATTTGATTGCAACAGAGGGTTTAGCATTATCTTTTCCGCCATTGATTTCATTTCTTCAGTTTTCACATTTAGACCGCTTAACATTCAGGAACTAGTTTGGATATCTCATGAGATAGAGAAGTTTTATTTGACTACAATAGAGAGTTTCATAGAAGGTTGCTGAGTTGTGTGGAGTGATAAGTAGTAAGAACTTAGCTGTTTTCAGTTTATCTTTTACATGCATATATAGAATAGTACCGGTTAGTACAGAGTAGTACCGAGTACCGACAGAACAGAGTAGGGTACAATAGCTCTTTCCAGTGAGTTTCTTTTAGCAGTTCAGAGAGTAGCTTGGCATCCTTTAAACCCCCTCTTCAGCCCTGCATTTTCTGTGCTGGTTCCTCTAAGTCTACCTTCCCGGGTTGACAATTAAATGTTGATTTACATGGTATATCTGCAGCTCGACACTGATGTTTTTGATACTTTTAAGAAATGAAAATCTTTGGTTGAGAATGAGACATAAAAAGGGATGAAGTGTCTCAGATCATACAATGGAGGTGAATATTGCAGGAAAGATTTTGATGATTACTATTCATACCATGGGATTTGTAGAGAGAAAATAGTTCCAGGAACACCAAAAGAAAATGGTGTGTCAGAAAGGATGAACAGGACAATCATGGAGCGTCCAAGGAGTACGAGATTGCATGTTGGGTTACCCTTACAGTCCAGGGAAGATGTTGTAGATATTTTTGTTTACTTAATAAAAAAAGGACCTTCAAGCTCTTTGGATGGTGAAATTATAGAGGAGGCATGGACAGGTAAAAAGGTAAACTATTATTTTTTGAAGACTTTCAGTTGTGAACCATTTGTCCATATTGACAAAGAAAATAGAACAAAGCTTGAGGAAAAATCCAAGAAGTGTACCTTTATTGGATACAATGTTAATGATTTTGGTTATCACTTATGGGATTATGAAAATCACAAAATCATTAGGAGTAGAGATGTCATATTCATTGAGAAGGTAATGTACAAAGATCAATTGCAGGGAAAGAAACAAGAAAAAGAAAAACCAAAATACATAGTGCTTGCTGAGATCACTGAAAAAGAAATTCCAAAGGTACCAGAAAATCAAAATGTACAACAACATGAGAAGAAGGTACCTCAAACTCCTACAAGTGTTGTTAGAATATATACCAGGTTAAGTAAACCCCTTGAACGATACTCTCCTTCATTGTATTATTTATTGTTTACTGATTCTGGTGAACCAGAATGTTATGAAGAGGCAATGCAAGTAGATAGTAAAAAGAAGTGGGAGAAAGGCATGAAATAGGAAATGGATTCCTTGGTAAATAAATAGACTTCGAACTTGGCTCAATTTCCTACAGGAAAAAGATTTTTGCAGAATAAATGGATTTACAAGTTGAAGGAACAAGATGGAGGAAAAAAATGGTACAAGGCTAGCCTTGTTGTAAAGGAGTTTGCACAAAACAAAGGTATAGATTTTGATGAAATATTTTCTCATGTTGTTAATATGACTTCAATTAGGACTATTTTAAGTCTTGTGGTAGTAGAAGTTTTACATATTGAACTGATCCGAAAAGATATTTTAAACGACAATGGTTGAGTTATTAAGCATGTCTTTATTAACCATTTAGGAAACTAATGAAAGAGGAAGAATTAATGAATAAATATAGAATCCATTAAGCAATCAACACATCTAAACATAAGCATGAAGAATAGAAAACTATAACAATAAGATGATAACGGAGTTCGACAATCTGGCCTACGTCTCCGGGCCTTTGTCTCAATAGGTGAGGCTTTCTTATTTCTGTTTGAAGCTTTAAAAGTACATCACATAAGTGCCAAAAAGGTTACAATATGATTTGGTATTGTTCTAAAATATCTATAGAACCCAACAAAATAGATGACACTGAAATCGGATGAACGGAACTCCCAGAAATGGCCCGCAAAGGTGCTCTCCTCAACAACTTCCTTGTACAAAAATGGCTTTGGCTTGGAAAATCTTCAGCATAAAACTGCTCTAAGCCTTCCCCTCATGGCTCCAAGAAACTATGGTTTTTATAGGCATGAATTTTGTAACCATCTCCCAACTTCTCCCCAAGATATGGCCTCAAAAAGGGCCCAATATTCCCCAATATTATCCAAAATCTCTCAAACTGCTGAGAAAATCATTAAAAATCCTTATAATATAGTTAAAAACACACTATGTTACAACAAAATTAAAACAAGCCCCCCAAAATGGGTGTGCGCCCCCCTTTTCAAGGTCGTATGGGATCATATGGCCAGTGCTAGCCCCCTAGGGGCTGCGCGCCGTTGCCCCCTCCTCTGCTAACACCTGGTCGCATGGCACAAATGATGGAACCAGAGCCCCATCGGTGTGCCTAGCCGCTGGTCACCACCCTCGAGTCACATGGTGGTAGTTTTTGTGTTGGAATGTGCCCCCCACACCCGATCCTTATCACTGGAGTGGAGCACCAAGAATGGAATGGTGGTCATATGGCAGCATAATACTAGGGCTGGAGCTAGACCCCAGCCCGTACCTCCTTTGCCCGGACCCTTAGGTAAGTTTAAATATATAATATGCTCCATGGTTTAAAAAGCACCACTATAGGAGGTTTGGTAACTCGGCCTTCCCAAAGTGCTTCCCCCATGCCAGAGGTTATGCGGTAGATTCCTGGAAAGTCCAAAAACGTTTACCACAAACAACAATGATGGGCTGCCATGTGGCAACCCATGTTTGGGCCACGTGGAACCGTTTAACTCGCCCACCAAAAGACACATTTCAAGCACCTATTGGACCACGTCTTCCACCTGCCCAGTTAGCACACCTGCCACGTGTTGAACCTACCACATCATCTGTACAAATGTGCCACGTGTCACCCCTTGCAGTGGTGACACATTTCACTCCCTGATTGGTCCACGTATACTTGCCATGTCAGAAACATGTCCACATCACTGTACATAAACCGTCATGTGTCACCTCCAGATTATACCACGTCAGCATGATGAAGTCATGTTGACATCAATGTTGAATTTTTGGTCTGTTGACTGTTGAATTTTTCCCTGTTTGGCAAAGCAAACATATCATGATATATGGAGAATACGACATCTGTTTGAGCCCATTCAATTTGCATTGGGTTCATATCGACGAGGCCTACGCACATGTCCGTTTTGAAGCCATTCATAGTAGTTTCATGTTTTAGGCCTTTTTTAGCCCCATCAAGCTCCTGGATCCAAATTCTAGATCACACCTCCCCACTAAAGACATTTTGGTCCCTAAAAGGTTACTGATAAGTCATCAAGCTCAGGACAAGCCACCCAGCTTGTTCTCTATATTTGAACTCTGTCCTGTGCACATATCTCATCAAGATCAACTGTAAAACAATCATGATAACTGACATCATATTGTTAGCCACTTCTACCCTGTCACATATTACTGAAGCCACTATCGTCCATGTAGACAACATTACTAATGATATCATCAAAAATATGACTGCAAATGAGCTGATATGTTTGTAATATTTTCACGACATTAGCTTATCTTGAAGAAAAGTGTGACTGATTTTCCATTCTACAATCATCTCTTGTTCTTGCTTAAGATGGATTACTTGATTTGAAACAATTATAGGTGTGTTTCTTGCATGAGATACCTTTCTTAATTGTTCCATAGTTTCAAGAGATTTATTTACCTTTAAATAATGAGCATGAACCACATATTCTTGACCTGCTTTGGTTAAATAATATTGATTATTTTCCCTATAGAAGATTGCTTTACGATCATACAAGTAAGGAATGCCTAAGACCATTCCACAGTAACTTAGGGGCACCACTTCACATGTTACCTCGTCCACAAACTTAGATGAGATTGCAAATTTTAATGTGCATTGTTTTGTTATGTGCAATTGATGATTGTTGCTTATCCATTTAAGTGTGTAAGAATTATGATGCATCTGTGTGTTTAATCCCAAATGTTTAACCAATTCCTCTGAAACTAAGTTAGATTAAGATCCACTATCTATCAATGTGTCGACCTCAGTATGCCTCATGATGACCCTTATGTGAAAAAAATTACTTCTACAATCAAATCCTTCACCAATTTTACTTGTCATACCAACCAATGAGACTTTGTATTCGTCACCTGAATATGATCCCAAGTCTGTGGGTCATGTTGCTGTTGCAATTGTTTGCCTCCCTTTATTTTACTTAAACCACTTTGTCCTTTTCTCAGGATGCAATTTCCAAAAACGATCCTCATCATGGCCCTATTTCTTGCAATGCTTGCAAGAGGGCTTCTCTTCCTTTATTGCCACTGGATTTTTCTTCTTGCCATTCCACTTTCTTTTGTCCTCTTTCCTTGAAGACGATTCCCCTGATACACCAAAACTTGTTTTCCCTACTTCAATGTATGTCGCTTGAAAAGAAACCTCATCAAGATTAGTTGGTCCAAACATGAATACAGTATTTCAAATATGTGCAGGTAAACCTCCTATATACTTCATAAGAGTTTCTTGGGTATGTAAAGGAATATCTAACATCAATGTCATTTTACGAAATCCATTTGTGTATTCTTGCATTGTTTGTCCTTTTCTTAGTTTAAGATCTTGCCATTCAATTAATGCTTTCTCTTTATAACCCAAAGGATAGAATTGCTTTCTAAGTGCATAAATAAAACTTTTCCATGATGGAAATACATTACCCACTTGTTGTGTGCCATTTTGCAACTTGCTTTTCCACTAGATGAGTGATGTGTCTGCAAGTCTAAGGGATGCCAACTTGATCTGAGTTGCCTCATCCTTGATTTGTTTCACACTGCAATAAACCTCCATCCATCTGACCCAATTGTCAAGTCTCTCTGCATTGATTTCACCATCATACATAGGTAATTCAAATTTCACATCAAGTTTTAATAAAGGCATTTCTTGTTTATGTTTATGGACATGTTTCTTTACAGTGGATTTAGAACTTGAACTTGAAGAAGAAGGAGAAGAAGGAGGTGAAGATGGAGGTGAAGGAGGAATTTGAGGAGGATCCTCTCCTTCTTCACTTTTTCCCTTTGAAGATTCACCCAGATCCGGTCTCTTTCGTTCCAAGTAATCCTCATACAAAACCTTCATCATCTCAGACATGGAGAAGAATTTTTTTTGAAACACTTTCTCATCCTAAGAAAGTCCCTCTTCTGATGCCATCTTCTCTCTTTGAGAAGTTCTCTTTCTCAATCCAATCAATGGATTCTCTTAAAGAAGCTCACCTTCACCATGATGTATCTTTTCCCTGGTTAACATGCAAACTCAAATCCAAACGTCGACTAGCTCTGATACCTCTTGATCCGAAAAGATCTTTTAAATGACAATGGTTGATTTATTAAGCATGTGTTTATTAACCATTTAGGAAACTAATGAAAGAGGAAGAATTAATGAAGAAATATATCAGCGATTAATAAATCAACAGATATGAACAGAAGCATGAAGAACAACAAACGATAACAACAAGATGATAACAGAGTTCGACAATCTCGCCTACGTCTCTAGGCCTTTGTCTCAGTGGGTGAGGCTTTCTTATTTATGTTTGAAGCTTTAAAAGTACATCACAGTAGTGCCAAAAATGTTACAATATGATCTGGTCGTGTTCTACTAGATCTCTAGAACCAAAAAAAATAGACGGCACTAAAATCGGATGACCGGAGCTCCCAGAAATGGCCCACAATGGTGCTCTCCTCAACAGGTTCCCTGCACAAAAATGGATTTGGCTGGGAAAATATTCAGCATAAACCTACTCTGAACCTTCCCCTCATAGCTCCAAGAACATATAATTTTTATAGACCTGAAGTTGGTAACCATATCCCAACTTCTCCCCAAGATCTGGCTTGACAAAGGGCTCAATATCCCCCAATATTAGCCAAAATCTCTCAAACTGCTGAGAAAAACCATTAAAAATCCTTATACTATAGTTAAAAACCCACTCTGTTACAACAAAATCAAAACAATCCCCCAAACATGGGCACGTTTCCCCCTTTGCAAGGTCGTATGGGATCATATGGCCAAGCGTCAGCCCCCTAGGGGCTTTGCATTGGCCCCTCCTCTGCTAAAACCTGGTCGCATGGTGCAAATGATGGAACCAGAGCCCGATTGGTGCACCTGGCCGTTGGTCACCGCCCTCAAGTCTCATGGTGGTAGGTTGTGTGTTGGACTGTGGCCCCCGTGCCCGATCCTTATCACTAGAGTGGATTTTTGAGTGTGGAATGGTGGACGTATGGCAGCATAAAATCAGGGTTGGGGTTAGATCCTAGCCCTTACCTCCTCCGCCCGGACCTTGAGGTAAGTTTAAATATATAATATGGGCCATAATTTAAAAAGCACCATTGCAGGTGGATTGGTAACTCGGCCTACCCAAAGAACTTCCCCCACGCCAGAGGTCATGAAGTCAATTATGGGAAGTCCAAAAACTTTTACCACAGACAACAATGATGGGGTGCCACATGGCAGCCCATGTCTAGGCTACATGGCACTGTTTAACCCGCCCACCAAAGGACACTTGTCAAGCATTGATTAGACCACAACTACCACATGCCAAGTCAGTAACCAACCACATCAGCACACCTGCCACGTGTCGTACCTATAATGGCATCCGTATAGATGTGCCATGTGTCACCCCTTGCAATGGTGACACGTGCCACTCCCTGATTGGTCCACATATACCTGCCACATCAACAACCTGTCCACGTCACTGTATGGTTAGATGCCATGTGTCACCTCTAGACACTACCACATCATCATGATGACATAATCATGACATCATGTTGACGTAAGCATTGAATTTTTGGCTGGTTGACTGTTGACTTTTTGCTTGTTTGACAAATCGTACAGATCGTGATATATGGAGCATACGACATCCGTTTGAGCTCGTTAAAGTTTTGTTGGATTCATATCAATGAGGCCTATGCACACGTATTTTTTTAATCCATTATGAGAACTTTTAATTTTTAGGCCTTTCTGAGCCCCATCAAGCTCTTGGATCCAATTCTAGATCATGAACAGTTAGATGTAAAAACAAATTTTCTCCATGGGGATTTGGAGGAATATATTTATATGTAGAAACCATAGGGGTATGAGGTCAAAGGGAAGGAAAGTTTGGTATGCAGTTTGAAGAAGAGATTGTATGGCCTAAATAAAGCTCCAAGGCAGTGGTATTTGAAGTTTGACAGGTTTATGATAGAACAAGGTTATAGTAGATGTCATTTTTATCACTGTGTTTATTTTAGAAGG
Organism: Picea mariana; assembly: GCA_032191745.1. Taxonomy (NCBI): domain Eukaryota; kingdom Viridiplantae; phylum Streptophyta; class Pinopsida; order Pinales; family Pinaceae; genus Picea; species Picea mariana. Next base: position 7,853 of record JASDQU010333925.1, read on the forward strand.
CTAGAAAATGGAAGATATATTATATTAATATTGTATGTAGATGACATGCTTGTTGCAGGTTCTAATATGCAAGATATAAATGTGCTAAAAAAGAAATTAGCTAATTCATTTGCGATGAAGGATTTGGGTGTTGCAAAGAAAATCCTTGGTATGAGAATAACAAGAGACAAGAAAAATCACAAATTGACATTGTCTTAGTGTGATTACATAGAGAAGGTGTTGGAGAGGTTTAGAATGCAGAATGAAAAACTAATTAGTACACCTTTGGCTAGCCATTTTAAATTAACTAAGGAAATGTGTCCCAAGACACAGGAGGATATAAAACACATGTCCAGGGTCCCTTATTCATCAACCATTGGAATATTGATGTATGTGATGGTTTAAATAAAACCAGATATTCCACATGCAGTGGGAGTTGTGAGTAGGTATATGAACAATCCAGGTAAAGAAGATTGGGAGGAAGTAAAGTGAATTCTCAAGTATTTGAGAGGTACTTCTACTCATGCATTATGTTTTTGAGGTTCATACATTGTTCTACAAGGATATGTTGATTCAGATATAACAGGTGATAAAGATAGTAGGATGAGAACCATAGGGTATGTTTTTACTGTAGGTGGAACAATAGTAAGATGGATTTCAAAACTACAAAAGGTTGTTGCAATTTCAACAATAGAAGCAGAGTATGTTGCTACTACAGAGGCTAATAAAGAAATGATTTGGTTGCATAGGTTTATGGAGGAATTGGGAAAGAAGAAAGAGAAATGAAAGTTGTACTGTGATAGTGATAGTGCCATTCATCTTGCAAATAAATCAACCTTCTATTCAAATACTAAGCATATACATCTCAGGTACCATTTCATATGATCTATCTTGGAAGATTGACATTTGAACTTGGAAAGGATACATACTATCTAGAATCCTGCAAACATGTTAACAAAGGGAGTAACCAGGGAGAAACTGAGTACCTATTCAGTTTCAATTGGCCTTCAAGTATGAAGGTGAAGATGAGAAATTTTCTAGGTCTAAGGTGGAGTATAGTCCAGCAGGTACAGTAATAGTGGAGTTGTTGTGATCAGTCTCCAAGTGAGAGATTGTTGGTTGTAGAGCTTGATTATATTCTTGATTTAGAGGTTTGTTTCAGCCATGATTTGACCCCATTCCCTAACATGGGGTGTGGGTGAATTATCCCCCCACAACTATCGCCAAGGGGGTCCAGGGGGGTGACATTTTGGGAAAAAGTGCCTTGTAAAATATTGTAATTTCATAGTAAATCTGGACCGTTCATTATAAGGTCACAATTCTGATGGTAGAAGTTATTTTATGTTTTTTTTTTCTCTAGAAGGGAACCCTCTCTTATGAGGGAATTGCATTAAGGCTATGTATGAGTATGAATATTGTATTATGAGAGAGGAGACTATGAGATAAAGAAGAGAAAGTTACAATGGTTAAGATGTAGGTTGTATCCCTTCATTTTGCTGAATAATAAAAAGGAAGGACCTGGAAGTTTCTATGGTGGACATATCCCACACTAGGTGAATCACATATATTTGTGTCTATATTGTATTGTGTATCTTCTGTGTTTTATTTCCACATTTTTTTTATTTATTGCTCTGTGATCCTGTTTTTTCTAACACAAATATCTGGTGGTGTTGGCTTCAACATCCAGAGGATCTCTGAGCCTAGTTCTAGCGTTGAAAATATACACCAACCACTAATAAGGACAATATTATAATATGGAATGATCGATGGATCATCCACCTAGAACACAACATGGAAAAAACAAAAAATGATTCAAGAACATGCTTTTTGGGAGCTCTGAAATGCAAAAAGTGCACTATTCTAGTCTGACTCATGGAAGAAAACTGCCCTCCTTAGACAAAATGAATCTTTACAGATCATCCAAGAATACATTCCCAATATTAATCAACTTCGTGTTGCCAGTATTTGGAAGGAATCATATGCCTCACAGCTCTAGAATAAATGGAAGAATGATCATGAAGACCTTTGGGTTCCTATTGATTGTGACTTGAGCCCATGGAAAAGTAAAATGGTGCAAAGGAAAGTTCAAATTCTTCAAGGACCTGATATCCTCAGATGGGGGCTCTCTCCAAAAGGGATTTTCTCGATCAAAAAGGATTATTCTTTAAAGGTAAATTTACATCTCCTTCCAAAACAACGGATATTTCACACCATTTGGAAAACTAATCTATGGCCAAAGATCAACATCTTCCTTTGGCTGGTAATCCACAACCGTATTCTTTCTTGGGATAATATGCAAAAAATTGGGTTTATAGTCCCCTCCATTTTCCCTCTCTTATCTCAACAGGAAGAAACGACTAATCATCTTCTCAAAAAATGTTCCTACAACTCACAGATTTGGGATTAGGTATCTCACTCCATTAGAACTCTGACAGAGGTCGAGGCAGTGTCTCTTCCACTACTGAAAATTTGAGGCCATATGCTTTTAAAAATCCTAACCTAAATAGAATATGGTGGCTTCTCCCAGGGTTTTTGGCTTGGAAAGTTTGGAATGAGCATAATAGAAGAATCTTCCTTTCTCAACACTCAAATGAGGTACTAATATGGTCTAAGATCACCACCAACATTCAGGAATATATCAGATCTCATAAATGGTTACATGAATATTTAGACGATGATCCTCAGGAAATTTGAATCCTCTCTATATGGATTCCTAATTTAAATAGACTTGTTACTTCAATTCCCCTCCATCCTCTTCCTTCATCCAACCCATCATCTTGGTCTAGACCTCCTCTATGTTTCCTCAAAATTATTTTTGATGGAACTTCCAAAGGCAATCCAAGACCGGCTGGTTTCAGGGTTTTGTTTCAAAATGTGGAAGGAAGCATTTGCATAATCCTAGAAGGAAGCTTAGGAATGGAAACTAACAATTCAACCGAATTATGGGGTCTCCTCAAAGTTCTTCAAGAAGCCATCAAATATGGACATATCAAAATCATTGTGGAAAGAGATCCATAGGTCATCCTTAATCTATTCACGAAAGTTTTGAATGGCTCTAACCCTACAAAGTTCTATTATTTTTGGAGACTCTTATGCATACTAGATCACATCCAGTCCCTGTTGACTTCTCATTAGGTTTACATACCCTCACATGTCAAATGCGAGGCCAACAAGATTGCAAATAAACTAGCCAATGTGGGGGTGGAATGTCTCGAAAGGGACATCCTAATCATCAACAACCATTCTCATTCCTTTCCCTTGCTTTGCAAATGTGAAGAGATGGCTCTCTAGGAAGTCTTACCCTCAGATGGAGAGTTAAATTCTCCTCAATGAAGAGAAGACAAGTGTCCAAACCGGTTGCCACTTGGTACCTAAAGCTCTCTCTAATATTGATGATGCTTGTGTTGAGAATCGTTGTTGTTGCAGAAATTGTATGCTCTTTAGCTCAAGAAAGTACACTAATGGATCGGTTTGATGACTTTGAAAATCTTTTCTTATGCGAGAACAAAAGAGTGATAATGTCAGAGATTAATGAGCACAGAAAAGGTAGGTTTGGGATTATTTTAAGCAAAGTAATGACAACCCTTAGTATTCTTTTCTTCTCTTTAGATATGTGGTATCGACTTTCTGATACCTCTCTTATCTGGTTTGGTTTTACCCTTCGTCAATTTTTCTCCCTCTCTCTAGTGTCATATTCAATGTGTCGAATGCCTCGTGAACGTGGGAAATCCAAGAGAGGAAGTGGCTCCTCTTGTGGATCCTCCTATCGACAATGGCCCTCATCTCAGACCCCTAGCAGTTTTATTTCCTCCCCCCTTCCTGACGACTCTCTCCGAGTAGAGGGCCCCCGTTTTTTTCCTCCTCTCGAGGAAGAAAGATGGCATATTTCCATTGTTGAAGAGGAAATTATTGTCTATAACGAGGTCCCTAGTGGTCAAATTATGCCTTAGCAACCAGTTCATAGAGACCACAACACATGCAATCGTAGTAATGACATGCAGGTTGATGCCCTTGAGCTTGTCAAGCGACCTCTAGTGCTACTAACACAGGACTAGCTTTGAATCCTCTTTGAAGTTCGCATATACTCTCCATAGATTTCCTATCAGTAGTAAATCATGTTAGCCAAAATTGAAGGCCTCCAAATCCATCTTTTTAGGGTAAAACAAAGTGTTATTATTCTTCCATGTACCTCACCAATCTAACACCCAGATGACAGAGATGCCCCCCAGGCTTGAATATTTTCAGACTCTTTTTGTTTATATTGCAGTAAGTTCAACCTCTTTTTTTAATTTTAAGTATGTATAAACTTCTAATTAGTAAGCCATATGCTCTAGGCATGGTCATTTTTTTTTCTCAAACATCGATTCCTAAGTTGGTTTCCTTTGTTGGAAGCTTAGGCATCAACTCATATAATTTGTACTCTTTTATTATCAGTAAATAGAAGGATATATACCCCGGATGGGGTGCCATCGTGGGACATCTGGCAGAGGATGGAGGAGGGGGATGGCCAGCGGGGCACGAAGCCATGTGCCCGGCTCGTGCCCCACGCAGCCGCCACCCCGGGGTTTTAATGCCTACTTACTCCGATGCCAGGAGCATTAACGCATCCCTCCTCGACCGACTCTTTGTATTGCAATATGCAACGTTCTCCTAGCATTTCTGTTCGGCGGTGTGGTCTCACTCAGTGCTCTGCGTTTTTCATGGTTTCCGGGGTAATTCTTGTCATTTCGCTTGGCTCTGTAGATCCCCTGCAGAAGCCGAGTTCGACCATGCCTCGCCTTCACCTTCGTATGCGTCCTCGCCGGGGCTCTCCATGGCACCCACGGCGCCCCAACAAGTCTTCCTCGCCCTCTGGTTCTGCGGTCTCAACTCGGGACAACTGGGCCATGGTGGACACCCTTTGGACTCCTGCACAACCTGTTCGTAGCGTCAAGCATTCCAGCTCCCCTCCGCCTTCACGCACCAGCCATCCCAGCCATCCGTCGCCGGAGCGTCCTACCTCTTTGCCGCGGGA
>JASDQU010333933.1:0-12732 GCA_032191745.1 Picea mariana
CTGCACTCCCCCGCGTGGAAGAGTGTACATACTTCTGGGGTGTAAATACTTCATGGGGTATAGACACGGCTGAAAGCAAAGAACCTCTGCATCAGGAAGATAATCAGGCTCCACAACCAACACCTGTCACACTAGCCCAAGGACACATGGCTCCATGCGACCAAGAGCCCGAGGAAAAAGGGGTGCATGCCTAATATTCTGCTAGAACTTGGTTTTATACCTTATATTAATCATTTTTATGTAATTTGAGGTTGTTTTAATGGGATTTTTCCCATTTTTGGAGGATTTGGAGCCCAAAAAGAGGCCAAATATTAGGGAGAAGTTGGGGTCTGATCCCCAACTCAAATGTTATATAAACAATCCTATTTTTCCATGAGAATAAAGTTGGAAAAACACTTTTTTTTATGCAGGATTTTGGAAAATAAAGTAAGTTTATGCAGAAAATCCATAAGGAGGGCCAAACTTTGGAGGCCATTTCCGGGAGCTAGAAGAATCCTTTTTTAGTGTCGTCTTTTGCATCATATTTATGAGGTCAAATAGAACAGTGTGAGACCAGTTTGTAACATTTTTTATGCAATTTTGATGTAATATGTAAGCATTGAAGATTAATAAAGAAAAGCCTCCCCCACCGAAGATAGGCCCGGATATGTAGGCAACTTTGTCGAACTCCATTAACAAGTTTTGGCATTATGGTTTGTTGTTCTTAATGCTCATTTTTTGTTATGTATTCTTTATGATGGCTGCAAAATTCTTTCATTAAAGCTCCTTCTTCTTATGTTTAATTTATAAATGGTAAATCAACTCATGCAAAATACTTGACCAAGTCATTTAAAAGATCATTTTGGATCAAGTGGTATCAGAGCAGGTTGACAGTTGGTTGTTTGAGTATGCATGATTACCAGGGAAAAGTTTAAGCGTGGTGAAAGAGAGATTGTAGAAGGAGATCCTGAGATTGCATCAAGAAAAAGGACATCTCAAAGTGACAAGATGACATCTGAAGAAGGACTTTCTCAACACGAAAGAGAGTTTTGAAGAACTTTCTTTGCCATGTCTAAGATGGTAAAAGTATTGTATGAACATTACTTGGAACGGAAGAGACCTATTCAAGGGGAATATTCAAAGAAAGACAAAATTGAAGAGGGAGAAGACCCTCCTTCACCTCCTTCATCTCCATTTTCTTCTTCTTCAAGTACAAGTTCAAATTCTACTTCTGCAAGAAAACATTCTCATTCCCATAAACATAAGCCTCACATGCCATTACTTAAACTTGATGAGAAATTCAAGTTTCCCATGTATAATGGAGAAGCCAATGCTGAGAATCTTGATAACTGGGTCAGACATATGGAGGTATATTGCAGTGTAAAACAAATCAATGATGAGACAACCAAGATCATATTGGCATCACTTCGTCTTCCAGGCACAACACTCATCTAGTGGAAAAGTAAGTTGCAACATGGTACTCAGCAAATTGGTAATGTATTTCCATCATGGAAAGATTTTAGTTTTGCACTTAGAAAACAATTCTATCCTTTGGGGTATAAGGAGAAGTATTTAATTGAATGGCAAAGTCTTAAATTAAAAAAAGGATAATCAGTGCAAGAATACACAAATGAATTTCATAAGATGGATTTGATGTTAAATATTCCATTACATACACAAGAAACTCTTATGAAGTATATAGGATGCTTTCCTACTCATATTCGTAATACTGTGTTTATGTTTGGAACTACTAATCTTGATGAGGTTTAGGTTCAAGTGACATATATTGAAGCAGGAAAAATTGGAGTTGGTGTATCAAAGGAATCATCTTCAAAGAAATAAGGCAAAGAAAAAGGGAATGTGAAGAAATCAAACTCAGCTATAGTGAAGCAATAAAAGCTCTCTTGCAAGCATTGCAAGAAAGAAGGGCATGATGATGAGCATTGTTGGTAATTGCACCCGGAGAAGAAACCAAAGTGGTTCAAAGAGAAGAAAGGGAGGCAAAAATTTACAGCCACAGCACAACCAACAGACTTGGGTTTGGATTCAGGTGATGAGACTAAAGTCATACCAGTTAGTTTCTTAGGTAAAATTGGTGATGGTTTTGATTCAAGAAGTAAATTGTTTCAAATAAGGGTCATTATGAAATATACCAAGATCGACACTTTGTTAGATAGCGAATCTCAACCTAACTTAATTTTAGAAGAAGTGATTAAGCAATTGGGACTAAAAACTAAGATGCATCAAAAACCCTATTCACTAAATTGGATAAGCAAAAATCACAAATTACCCATAACAAAGCAATGTGTCATAAAGTTTTCAATTAGATCTAAGTTTGTAGATGAGGTAACATGTGATGTGGTACCTCTAGAGGCATGTGGAATGGCCTTGGGTAGCCCTTATTTATATGATCGCAAAGGAATATTCTTTAGGGAACAAAATCAATATCACTTAACTAAAGAAAGGACATAATATGTTGTGCATGCTCATGATATTAAAGGGAATCAATCTCTTTTTACAATGGAACAATTAAAGAAGGTAGATTATGTAAGAAATACACCTATTATTGTACCAAATGAAGTAGTTGATCTTAAGCAAGAAAGTAAAATCGTCGTGATATGTAGATCTAGCCATACTTTTCTTCAAGATGAGATTTTGTCATGCAGACCTGTAAAGAAGAACATACATGTTGGTTCATTTTCAATCATGTTTCTGATTTTGTTATCGTTGATAATGTTTTCTACATGGATTGTAGTGAATTCAAAAGGATGTGAATGAATAAATATGGCTAACAATATGTGTTTAGTAATCATGGTTGTTTTTCAATTAATTATGATGCGACAGGTGCAGAGTACAGATTTGATAGACAAAGGACAAGTGGGGAGGCCTATCTCGCACTTGATGTCTAGTTAATATCCATTTGGAGGACCAAAAGGTCTCAGTGGGGAGGTTTGATCCAAAATGGATCCAAAAAGGACAAAAATTCAAAGTTCTTGGATTCAAACGAAACCAGTGCAATCACGTGGTGCTCGTCGTGTCGATTCCGGTAGTATATTCTTATTCCAAAATGGACTCTGTATGGTGAAGATATCGTGTTCTTAAGTTTTCTCCAAACAGCAAAAAAAAGTCAAAGGTCAAAGTCAATAGTCCATACTACTAATGTTAGTAGTATGACCCACATGTGGAAGATGATGCCATGATGATGTCATCATGCAGACATGGCATCACCAGAGACTAAAATGTGTCAGGTGGGTTCGACTTTTTTAGATGTTGATGTGGCAGGTGACTGGACTGTACGGACTAACACGTGGCAGTCCATACGATGAAGTGGCCCAGTGACAGCTTGCTATGTGGCAGTACGAATGACAAGCTAGCAGTGACATGGTTGATAGGTGGCAGGCTCCGGTGGTGACGCGTGTCAGTATAGTCGTGAGATGGCGCCGACTGTGCAAGTGACGTGGTAGTCCACTAGGCAATTGACATGGCTTGGGCCAATGAAATGGTAACACATGGAACAAACACAGGGCACCACATGGCAACCTGGATCAAGCCAATATGGATTAAGTTCAAAAGTTGTTGAGCCTCTACCGATCTCGAACCCTCAACCTCCTGCATAGGCAATGAACTAACCGTTGGGTGCCAACCGACCCAGCTACCGAATCACTTGTCATATGTCGTGATAAATATTTTTTTTGTTATCGTTAGCACGAGTGTTATGGGATAATGCCTGGTTGGTGGGCCTAGCCCGCCAACCAAGGCACTGTAACCAGGTGTTCATATGACCAAGGTGCGGAACAATGGGCCAAAACTTTAGCACCTATCACACTAGCCCGAGGACACATGGCTCCATGCGACCAGGAGCCTAGAGGAAAAGGGTCGTATGCCCAATATTCTTCCAGAAGTGGGTTTTATACCTTATATTAGCCATTTTTATGTAATTTGAGGTTGCTTTAATGGGATTTTTCTCATTTTTGGAAGATCTGGAGCCCAAAAAGATGTTAGATCTTGGGGAGAAGTTGGGATTTGATCCCTAACTCAAATGTTATACAAACAAGCATGTTTTGGCATGTGAATAAGGTTGGAAAAAACATTTTTTTATGCATTATTTTAGAGAACAAAGTTTGTTTATGCAGAAAAGGCATAAGGAGAGCTAAACTTTGGAGGCCATTTTAGGGAGCTAGAGGAAGCCTTTTTCAGTGTCGTCTTTTGCATCATATTTATGAGGTCGAACAGAACAACGTGAGACTAGTTTATAATCTTTTTGATGCAATTTTGATGTAAAATGTAATCAATGAAGATTAATAAAGAAAAGCCTCCCCCACTGAAGATAAGCCCGGAGATGTAGACAACTTTGTCGAACTCTGTTAACAATTTTTGGCGTTATGGTTTGTTTTTCTTAATGCTCATTTTTTGTTTTGTATTCTTTATGATGGTTGCAACATTATTTCATTAAAGCTCCTTCTTCTTCTCTTTAATTTCTAAATGGTAAATCAACTCATGCAAAATACTTAACCAAGTCATTTAAAATAGCATTTCGGATCAACTATCTAAGACCCTTATGTAGTCTGAAGAAAGAAGATGTTTCTCCAGTAATTAAGACAACAAAGGATACATAGGTAACGCAACTCATCACCCACACTACAAAATTATGACAAAAACACAAGTGAATGAGGATCAATCTTAGGTAAAGTCATTTTACCTTATCAAAGGCTTTGGAAAGATCCACTTTGATCATCATCGATATTTGATTTTTGGCCTTGATCGAATGGAGGATTTCCTAAGCTATCCCAACTACCTCATGTATTTGTCTTCCTTCTAGAAACATAAACTGCTCACTCGATATTTTTTTGATAAGATCTTTTTTAGTCTTATGGCAATGACCTTTGAGATAATTTTGTTGATGCAACTATATAAGGATGTTGTCTGAAACTTTTCAAAAGTTGTTGGATTATCCTCTTTTGGGATCAAAGTAAGGAAGGTAGTATTATAATCCCGGAGCATTTTCCCTATGTTTATTGTGTTGTCCACAACTCTCCTTATATGTTCTTCAATTAATTCATAGCATCCCAAGAAGAATTCCACTGGTAGGCCATCAGGCACAAGGATTTTATCCCTTTGGAGGCTTTGTAAAGATTGAAGCAGTTCATCTTTCTCCTCTACTTTCATTACTACCAAGTTGTCCGCATTGTTTGCAAAGTTGGGAAAAGAATTGGACAGTATTATCACTTCAATAATAGTGGCCCTAGAATCATGTTTAAAGAGATTGGAGAAGTAGTTGACTCCTTCATATACTATGTCTTTGAATTTTGTTTCCCACGTGTTGTTTCCCTTATCAAACTTCCAAATAGAATTTATATTTTTTCGGCCATTTGCATATCGGTGAAAGAACTTTCAATATTCATCACCTTCTTAAAGCTAAATGGCCTTGCTCTTGAGCCTCCATTCCTTCTCTCTATATAGTAAGATATCCTCTTTTTTTGTTGCAATTGCTTTACTTCCAACTTATGGATATTATTTAGGTGTCCAAACCCTTCACTACTATATAGGGTCTCCAATCCTTCTTCCACTTCTTTAAGGGGCCTATCATATTTTTGGTTTTGTCCTTTTCCCATAAGGCTGCTAATTTTTTTGCCTCTTTTAGGTTTTGTTGAAATTGAAATGGAGTAGAATCTCTTAGATGTTCATCAAAGGGATTCCAGACATCCTTCATATTTTTAACAAACTCTTCCACCTTTGACCATCCAAGATCTAGCTTGAAGGGCCTGGGTGGTTTTTCCTATGTAGGGGGCACTTTTAACACATTAGGATTATGGTATGAGTCCCCTCCCAAGGACCCATTGTCTTACATGAATAACTTCATCTAGAAACCATTTTGATATTATAAAATGGTGAAGCCTCTTGCCTATTTTGTCTTCTCCTATTCTCATATTTCTCCAAGTGGGAGTTATTTTTGTTGGTTCGATGTCCAATAAACCTGTTGCTTCTAGATTTCTTATAAAATATCCCTAGAGACAATCCATGTGAGTAGAAAGTCCCCAAATTTGTGAAGCCCCTGGTGTAAAGTTCAAGTATCATCTATCACCACAAGGTCACTTTGAACACAATCCATATTGAATAATTTGTTCCAATACTCCACTTGATCAGGGTAGGTACCATAAACATTTAGGACAAAGATTTATTTCCCCATATCCATTGAGAATAAGACCATCCCTGGACTTGTAAGAAAGGCCCAAGAGTTAGATAGGGTATATGAATGCCTCTACCATCTAGTTATATTCCCACTAGATCTCCCAATAGCTTCAATGTAATTTAACTCTCACTTGATCATAAATTTTGAGAGTTCTTGAATTACCTTTTCTCCCTCGATTGGTGTCTCATGAAGGAGGATAATAGAGGGTTTTAATGTCTCTATAAGCCTCATGATGGTCAATTTATTTGAGGGATTGGCCAACCCTCAACAATTGAGAGTCAAGAATATCATTTAATTCACTCATGGTAGGTAGATTCTCCAAGAGACCTAAGTAGAGATATTTTTTTCCTACATCTAACCTCTAATGATGCTTGTCTATGTGCCATGGACATAAAGAACTTTCTCCCTCTCTGGATTGGATTTTTGTTTTTTTCATCAAAGAAACCTACCCCCCCTACCACCTTCCTAGGGAAGTCTAAGATTCCTTTACTTCTAGGTCATAGGTTATATTTTGAAGTTTCCATTTGTGTAGAGTCTCGTGAGGTTCCCCTAGGCTTAGAATCCAATTTAGGGTTTCTAGGAGTCCCCACCTATGTTTCTTCTTCTACCATGGTATTTTCAATTATAGATAGGGGGATAAGGGTTGAGGACATGGGTTTGTTAATAGTTGATAGGTTGGGTAGAGATTCACTGAAATACTCCAAATCATTTGTTTCTCCCTCTATTCCCCAAGTCCCAAAAACCAAAATTTTCAAAGATTTCCTTTTACAAGGGAGAAGGTAAATGTGCGAACTTACCTGAGAGAGGTATGCAATCCTTGTTGTCTCTAATGGTGTCTAGGCTTTGTTCCTTGTGGAGAACCAAGTATGAAGGTTTCTCTACTAGTTCTAGTATCTTGTATAAGGTTCCTTCATATTGACTCTTTTCAGTTATAACGTCTACCCTTTGATTAATTTAAGGGGATTCTGGTAGTTTCATCCCGGTGCTTGAGATTACTTCCTTTGAGCCCATACCTTACTCTACGAGGGGTAATTATAGTCCATTGGTAGGTTTCCATATCTATGACATCGACCACATCTTAAGGGCATACCTCCATAATCAAGAGTTAATTAATAACAATCTTTACCTCTCTGAATAACCAAGGGTATTTACCTCTTTGAATAACTAATTCCTTTAGGATGCCTTTGCTAGTTTCTAGACCTACCAATATTTTGGCCATCCTGAAGTATCTAGTATCATGAAAAGATAAATCATCTTCGTAGTATGAGCCAAGGGAGTTTCCTACCTCTTGAAATACATCATCCAACCATAAAACAAGAGATAGATCATGTAATCAAACCCAAACTAGAAGTATGTCCACTCATGCCATTTTGGCATCAAAATTGACATGGAACTTCTTTAAGAAAAAAAATGGGCTTCTCATTTCCTCCTACTCTTCAAGACTATATTTACCTCTCCAACCAAATTAAAATCCCAAACCATCCATCCCTTTTCCAAGGTAATTATACAGGGCATATAACCCACTATAGGTTCAAAATTTGACCTTGTATGGTCCTTTAAACACTTGTAGGACGTATTCTTTCCTGGAAAATGAGAAACTACTAATTTATCTTCTAATTCCTTTACATTATTTAACTTAATTCTAGAACCAAGACTTATACTTACCAGCTCAATAATTTTAATAATGCATTTTCTCCCTTTTTTTCCATTCTCCTTCCAGTGATGATTTCCTTAAGCTCCCTGCTTCCACTATCATTGAGTTGCTCACTAGGTTAATGTACAAGTTTTTACAAATAAACCATATCTCTTGTTGATCATTTGCATTCCCAGCTGAGTTGCAGAGATGTAGTTCCAAATCCCCATAGAGAAACGTTGAGGGAATACATGTTTCATCAACATCATTCACTTTCTTAACGACTCCATCAATTTTGATGCTAGAGATAGTCTGTTGAATATTTTTTGGATCCCCATCCTTGTACATCACCGTGGAATATAAAAGGCATCATTAAGGCCCTTAGAAAGATCTCCACCTCTATCAATCCCCCCTTCCTTCGACCATAGTTCACCTTGGATACCACCAATTTCTAAGCCCGAAGCCAATTCTCTTAGAATGTCTAGCGTGCACTCCTCCAATGGGATTGACCCCTTTGATCTCCTCTCTACTAAGCCAGAAATAATGCCATGTAGACCAAATCGATGTAATGCACATATTGGATAACCCTCAATAGGATCAATTGAATAATAAACTCCTTCATCCTCCATTGTCACCACGCACGCCTTGATAACTCAAACCCCATCCTTGTCAAACGGATTTAGAACTATGCTAATTGAATGCTTGTGGAAACCCTAAATGTTCCTACAATCTTCATCCCCTTGATTTATCCAGCTCCAACTATACCTTTTCTTGCATTATGTCTTATGTGAGGACCAATATAGTATTAGAAAACTCCACAATATCACAGAAGCCAGGTGATACCCTAAACTAAGAAAAAGATGCCTCTTTGTAGTTCAAATTAGACCCTTATAAGATCACTACTATTCTTAATTATGCTCTGGTGTGACTATTCGAAGAGGAAAGACTAAGACACTGGTGTGAGAAGCCCTTACTCCACCACTCTCTAACATATCAGCAAAAACAAATAAAATTTGAAAACAATTTACAACATCTATTGATTCTTGAACATTATGTTACAACCACTAGGACATCCCTTGAAGGGCCAACAATTTTGTATCATATCATCTCCAAACAAAAAGAATAGAAACCCTATTCAATGTCTTAACTCAAATCATTTTCACTATTCTAGAGAAATTCAAAATCCTGAGCAACCTGAGTCTTATTGTTACACTTCCTTCTTAGTTCATATCTATTTGTGCATCATGTTATCAATTCAACCCTCTCCCCTCTCATACAAGTATTGCACATGTAAGTGTTTCCTCTCTCATGCAATTTACTTCATGAGAGATATCCTCTTTTTTATGGTGCCTTTGACTTCAATGGTAGAGTTTCTCTAATTTCCAAAATGACTAGTTTCCCTAAACCATTCACATGAATACTAAAAAGATTAACAGTCCAAGGAAAAGAGTCATTGGTTATAAAGGCGGAATCCCTTGTTGCAAAAATTAAAACTTGAAGCTAATCCAATACATATCCAACAACACAGAGAATAATTAGGTTTGTGGCTACTGCAGATGTTGTGTTGTAGACCAAGATATTAAAAGCAACATAGGATACGCATCTCTCTAGGGGAACCCTAACCCTCTTCCTCAGTTGTCCACATATGCACCTCTGATAAGCCTCTCGCATACAATCCTATCACAAACCTCCCGCAATTGTACCTCCTCCCATAGATGTGCCTCCATAGATGTGCCTCCCTTTCATTTATTTTTTCCAACAGAAAATTACTCATTATATTGATATATAAATTGTTCTCTTGACTGATACAACTCAAAGTCAAAGCCAGACCAAAGATAGAAGAACCAAAGTCCAAAAGAAACCAAACAGACAGAATATAAACAAGCCAAGATGCAGGCTGCAAAAAAGAAACCCCCCAAAAGAGGTGGATATCTTTGTTCCCCTCTTACATCCACATCATAACCTCAAAAAAAGAATGGAAAAAACCAGACAGCGGCATGCCCCCAATAAGGACCTCAAAGTGTTACCCAAAACCGCACGTCCCCGAAAAGGACCTCAAAGTGTTACCCAACACCGCACGCCTTGAGCAAGGACGTCAAAGCTATGGCCCAAAACCTCTTCTGAAATGTGGAAGATAAGAGGCACAAAAAAAAGGAGCTTCTTCCCACAAAACCAGAGAGAGCCACCACCGATCAACCAAACCCAACCATCGAAGAAAAGCTAGAACCAAGAGAATCGCTTGTGCCTGCAAGAAAACCCAACACATCTAGACTAGAGCAAGCAAGAAAACGAAACTTCAGGGACCTTCGCTTTAGCAAACAAAAGAGAACCTGACAGGGAAACCAGATCCATGGTCGGCTTGGCTCCGCAGCCACCGAGAGGATGCATAAAGGACGTCTCCTCCACAGAGCCCACCGGCTTCACTCAAACCTGGTTTCTCCTTTGTCATCTCCTCCGCAGATGGTCGATACATACATCAGATATTTGGGATGCGGCTAGCAAACCCTAGCCGCAGAGCCCTCTGTCCTGCACAACCGTTATTGACCACTTTCATGCCTCCCTTTCATTTGATCACCTCAAATGCACATATATTCATAGAACTTTGCAGATGTGCCTCACCTCCCATTTCATTTTCATTTTCATTTCTATTTATTATTTATTATTGAACACAAAAGAAAACAAAAATTAGAGGCAAAATTAGATGTGTATGTGGTTTGTTTGCTTTGACTCATTGACCTATCCCTTTGATTTTCCAAAAACGCTTGTCCATATATACTTTGAATTTAAATCCCTTCTTATCGTCATTTTGGGAGCAAAGGGTTTTGAACTTGTGGTCATAGCCATAAGAGGAATTGGGAGGTTGCCTCCAGTGTTGTTGTTTTGTTTCCACATGTGCATAACAGAGATGACAAGGGCCACAATGGTGATTTGGTAGTGCACCTTGAAGGAGGATGGCAAAATGAGGAACATTTTGGCATGTAGTGTTTGCACGAATCCCAATTCTTATACGTTTGTGTCATTGTTGGGATTCGCACAAATGCTACACGACAATCTAGACAAGAGTGGTAGCAATAGTATTGTTATTTTAATGACCAATCAAACGATCATCTTCACATACAACGCCTTTTGGTCCACCGTCGTCTCCATCTTTGATTGTTTTCCTAGTTATTTGAAGTTAGTCAAATGGTCTGTTGATGGGGAAGAACAACGTGTCTTGGATGGTGGAGACACTCACCTCATTGAACACCTCAACGTTCTTAGCATAGGAGATGTGGTTGAACTTATCTAAACAGTTATTTCACTTTGTAATTATATGTTTAGTTTCATAGGATAGTTAAAATTTTCCAAATTACTACATGAATACCATTGTGAATATTGTTTTTCTCTTCTTTGTTCACATAAATAATTCTCAATGGTTGAGCCCAATAGCCACGTTATGTAGAGACACCCAGCATAACAAAAGTAGACAAAAATATAAATATATAATAGATTACAACCAAAATTAACAAAAATCTCACACAATATTTATATTTTAGTGCATGTTTATAGTAGAATGTATTGTAATAATGGTATAGAAGAATCAACATCCTTTGGTTGAATTTCACCAAACAAATGAATTGCAAGAATTGTTTGGCTCTTTTGCTAATCCAATTCAAAGCCCCCACACCCTTCAGAACAAAAAAAAAAAGGCATAAAAAATTGCTACCATATACACAATAGTTTTCAAGAATTATTAAGATCAAGAAATGACCTTTCACCTTGTGGATCCCATTCCATCCTTCATGATTGTATCTTTTATGATTTTTTTTTGTCTTCCTATATCAACCCAACATGTAGGTATTGTTTTTCCTTGGTCATAATCGATAAGTGGAAAGTGATAAATACATGAATTTCTACTCAATTTACAATGTATGGTGGGATTTTTTCTAGTGATGTAATATGGGTCTAACGTCCTATTAGAGTAAATGATAGGATAGTTGTTGTGGTCATTTAATGTAATTTTGATTAGGTCAGTTAAGTTAATTGTTATTAAAGAAGACTTATTAGGTAGTTATCATTCAATAAATGTAATATGAAGGCCTAATTATTAATGTAGGGGCTACTAACATTTAGGGTTAAGGTTTTCCAGGTAGTTATGAAGAAGGATGGAATCCTCCTTATAGAATATGTCAAGTATTATTATTCTATTGAAGTATTGATTATTGGGAGTTGTCCTCTCAAAGAGGGAAGTGAACAAGAGTTTATACTTCCATAAAAGGATTGTTGTATGGACATGAGCTTATCCTGATTGTAGATTTGGGTCATGGAAGGTCTCAGCTGCAAAATTAACCATTGATTTTGTGGTTGGCCCTCTGATGACTTGAATCTACAACCAGAATAAGGATGTTTGTTTTATGGTGTTACCCTGCCTTAAGGGTTTTGGATCTAATGACATAAAGGGGAATTTATATCATATTCTAGTTATATGTTTGTTATTCATCTTCAACACTAAGGAACATAATAATTTTCACAGGTAATAGTGCAACGCATTAGAAATTGTAAGTGGTGTGTAAGGTGCGACAATGAAGAATCGTTATATTTTGTCTGACCCTCTTGTTACTTGACTAACACTATATATTGAACACCTTTTTATCTATCCCTTTGAGATACATGGCAATTGTACCTATAAAATATGAATCTTACAAACTTACAACACTGCACTAAATTGGCATCTACATCAAGATGGCTATCTTATGTCCAAGATTCCATGGGTAGCAAGATGCCCCACTAGGAAGTAAGAAGTATTGTGAGGATTAATACTATCCATAACCACAAAGTGCATTTCTTTGGATGGCTTCCAATGACGTTTATTTTAATTAATTTTTGTGAGACAATGATTTAGACAAGGTCATCCTCGACCATAAGCATTCTAGATAAAATCCCTATCGCA
>JASDQU010333941.1:0-12731 GCA_032191745.1 Picea mariana
TAACCGACCTTAATCAACAAATTTGACTATGTTATTTGAGGATATAACATCTGTCTCCAACTGGGATGAATACCTCCATGTGAGGTTTCCAAGAACCTAGTAGTTCTAGTCACCTTTACCATTGGGCTATGGATTCATTTTCCCTTTACAACTGATCCCTATAAACTTGTAACCTGCCTGTAGCTAGCTCTTCTTATTCATGAAATCAACAACTGAAAATGATATTTGCATAGATTTGAACTTGTAGTTCGATTGGGCATGGATTCAAAAGTACAACCACCTTTTGAACACCTTTCAAGAGCTGTCTTTATTCACACAAACTGAATGCTATTTCTGCAAACTGAAGAAAGAAACGCTTGGGCATCGAGCTTATTTCCTATCCTACTCTACTCTAACCAGCTCTACAATTAGGCTAGGTAAATGTTGACTTCCATAACAACCATTCAAGAAGTTTTAAAATTTAAGAAACCTTGTCTCTGTCACTGATCAACAACTGATGTTTGAAATGTAACAACAATGAATAAAACTCGTTCAGGAAACTATACTAACCCGAAAACATGGGAGAGTTGAGGAAATCTGAAATTTTCAAGTTCCCTAGAATGTATGATTCCATGAAGGCTACCACGAGGTCTTTGAAATAGAAATCAGAAACATGTTGTTCTTGAGGAAACAACTGGACATCTATGGCAGCCTCTTGCTCAGCCATGACTGTTTTTCTGCTGGAAATTTGATTACTTTCTTGTTCTCTTATAATCAGATCTTGATCATCCATTATTATAACTTCCTCTTCAGAAAAGTTCTCAGAAGATGATGATAAAACAATGTTAACATCATATGGATTTTGATCAATTAGAAACATATAGCTGTCAATGCAATTATTGGTTACCATAGGCTCAACTTGGTTTACAAATTGATCATAAACTTCACATGCATACATGTCTCTAGAGTACTCAACAAATACTGAAGAATTCTGACTTGAATCTGAAATGAACTCACATGTTCGATGTTGTTCCACAACTGGTTCACATTCATTACCTTCCTGCTCAAATTCTGAAACATACTGACCTCCTGTTTGCTGACATTCTACTTGCTTATGTTCTTGCATATTTTCAGAGTAAAACCACTCTTTGATCTTCCTGGAAGCATGGATGTTCTCCTCCACCTCTCGATCATCTTCGAACAAGCTTCTTAAGGATGAAGACTTTCTTTCTAGTAGAAGAAGGGAAAGTTATGAATGAAGACCCATAACATAATATATCATGGCAACTATCTCTGAAGGCTGGATCTCCAAAGGCATGTCATGATAGCTGCTACAAAATTTTCGATTGAAGACAGGAAAAGCTTCACCCCACTCTCTCTTTAAAGAATAAAAATCAACAAGGTATGAATCTAGTGATTTGTACTCACCCCAGTACTTCACAAAAGCATTAGATAACTCGATCCAAGAGCCAATAGAATCATCTCTCAGACCCTTAAACCACGCAACAACATCTCTGATCAAAGACTTGGAGAAAAATATCATGATCACATCTTCATGAACAATCTCAAATCGCTTAACAAAATCCTCAAAGGATTCAAAGTGCCTCTCAGCTGAAATTTGATTCTCTCCAGAAAACTGGGGAAGATATTCATAGCAGTCAAGAGGGTAAGGATGAAGGAGATGGGGCAGCCTTAAAGGATTGAACATCTTCATCCTGATCTTAATTTGAAAAGCAGTGGGTTGATTATGAGAGTTAACATGTTCATGACAAGGTTCAGCAGTAATGCAAAAAGGTGTTGAGCTCTAGACAAGTTTGGAATCAATTCTGACCTCGGTAAGGTTACATGGTTGATCAGGTTCAAGGGATATTTGAATGCAGTGATCATCTTTATGAATGGGCTGAGGTACAACTACCGAATCTATATCTACAATACAAGCAGTATGAAAATCTTCTTCTTCTAAAGATGGATATACACAAGATGGATGATGATTTTATGAATATACAAAACAGAAAATGATTCTCTTTACATGCGAAGGGAAAAACATGAAAGAGATGATAAAGAAAAACAACAATTCATGAAGAAGACTAATGAACTGATACCTGGATTTGAAATTCATCTCCTTCATCTTTTGTCAATTGGGTCCTTCCCAGTGGAGTCTTATTAAACTCGGATGGATCAGGGAAATAGAAGGCTTTGTAAATTTGCCCTAGGAGCAGGGCTAGGTTTTCCTTTTCATTTACAAACAGGTCTTGAAGAACAAAATCTACTACAGAGAAACTGGTATGGGTATAGTAGTAGAGTTTCTCTAGTTCTGTTTGCAAAGAAATTAGAGAAGAGGAGCAGTCCTCTTCAGGGGCAAATTGTTCAACTTCTTTCCCTAAACTATGTATAGAAATATTCTCAGGAAAAGGATTTATGACAGTAGAGTCTATGGAAGGCTCATCACCTTTTAAATATTATTATTGAACTACAATTTGCTGAGAAGAAGAAGATGCAATAGAAGTAGACTTAATGGAAGGTGTTCTAGGTACAAATAAAGAAGCAGTACCTCTTGAGATACCTGATCTAGATGTCCTTGCTACTATTTTCCTTTTTAGATCTCTTCCTCTTCTGATGATATTATATGGATTTACAACAGGATTTGTTGGTGGCCTCTACTAATTTTCTCTAGTACGAGCTCTCTTCAGAGCCACAATTCTTCAATGGATTCACTAGATAGAAAATTTCAACCAATAAAGCGTCCAAGCTTTGTCTATCATCAAAGCTGGATCTATGTCGTGTCCCAGAGAAGCTGAGCTTCAATATCCTCTACCCGAAAACAACGCCAATTTTTATCACTCCAGGAAACTCTTCTAGGTTGAATCTCAAAAATTCCTGGTAACTTAACTTATTCTCTCAATGATTAACTCAATGATGGGTGTGGGGTGGCTGGAAAATGTAGAACTTTCTGGAAATATGATTCTCATAGATTGACCTATATATCTCAAATAAAAATAGCGTTTGGAAAATTGAAAGAGGTTTTTTAAGAGAAGATAATTATGGTAAAAAACCTCTCTCACTTTCCAAAAATAACTTTCCATATGATCAGAACCTGTCTCGAAAGAAAGTGACTAAAACAAGAAAAACCAGATTTCCAAATCTAGTCATATTCCTACATTCTAGGATTTGATCCCTAGAATGTTTCCAATGATGGAATGAAGTGACACCTGCATCCATGGATAATATTTGATAATATATTTGAGTAAGATTCATCATATTCTCTTGAATACATTTTTTCCAAGTCAAATTTTGACTTTTTGACTAAAATCTGTGCATTTTAACCCAAAAATAGAAAGTCCACTTAGTCTTCTTGCCTTATCATCTATCTAAAAAGATGAAAAGGGATGATGTTCTATACCCCTTTAATTATTATATTTCATTAAAAACCACCCCCACATGATCTGGAAGAAAAAATAATCGATCTAAGCAAAAAGAAGAGCAATCTGCATTTTTCTGCGCTTTCGGTGGCTAAGGGCAGTTGTAAAAGCCTGCCTAAGCCACCAAAACCTCTGTTTTGAAAATATCTTTCAAAATTGTATAAATATGTTTCATCTCAACTTCTTGACCTTCAAGGCTATTCATTTAAGTTCAGGGCTGCTTCAACCAAGTTGCAGAAATCAGTGTTGTATCTCTTTAGTATGTATTTGTTTCAAAACCAAATAACACCTGATTTGATTCAACACCTTTTGATCATGTTTTCTTGTCTGCAACAACTATGATTATATATGTCTTTGTTTTCAAGAGTGATGATAGTTTTACCACAACCGAATGTACCAAATATGGCACATGTTCCTCCAAGCACTGAAGGAAATAGAACATCTAAAACACATGGTTCAGTTAACATGGGAATATCAACTGCAACCTTGACAGAGCTAGGCCGAGGTATATTTTGAATTCAAATGCTAATTGAGTAGGAGAAACAATTTTTGAAATAGAGGCTTCAAAGATTAGTTCTAATATTATTGCTTTCAACATCACATGAACCCTGTATTGTGTGTTGAAACCTCTAGCAAAAGTCCCCCATATCTATAGCATAATCATTGCTCCAAGATTGATAGTGCTATAACCATTTCCAAGGTCCTACGATTTCAGTGGCTAGGAGAGCCCCAAATTTCGCATTTAATCCACCGAAAGCTAGGGATTTTAGTGGCTTAGAAGCCCTTTTGAAAAGGCACTTATCCACCGAAACCTATATTTTAACTTCTTTGAAATAAAAACCAAATCCAATGTTTTTTCAAACTTTATTACAAACATAAAGCTCTAAAAAATGAGCTTATAAAAATTTAGAAATATATTTTTCAATGACCTCCTATCACCTAAAATTAACAAATTTGACTATGTTATTTGAGGAGATAACATCTGGCTCCAACTGGGATGGATACCTCCCTGCGAGGTTTCCAAGAACCTAGTAGCTCCAATCACCTTTACCATTGGGCTATGGAGTCATTTTCCCTTTACAACTGATCCCCTGCAAACTTATAGCCTGCCTATAGCCTGCTCTGCTTGTTCATGAAATCAACAATTGAAAATGATATTTTCATAGCTTTGAACTTGCAGTTCCATTGGGCATGCATTTAGTAGTACAAACACCTTCTCAACACCTTTCAAGAGATGTCTTTATTCACACAAACTAACTGCTATTTTTGCAAACTGAAGAAAGAAACGCTCGGGCAGTAAGCTTATTTCCTATCCTACTCTACTCTAAACAACTCTACAATTAGGCTAGGCAAATGCTAACTTCCATAACAGCCATTCAAGCATTTTTAAAATTGAAGAAACCTTGTCTCTATCACTGATCAACAATTGATGTTTGAAATGTAATGACAGTGAATAAAACTCATTCAGGAAACTATACTCACCCGGAAACATGGGAGAGCTGAGGAAATCTGAAATTTTCAAGTTCCCTAGAATGTATGATTCCATGAAGGCTTCCACCAGGTCTTTGAAACATAAATCAAAAACATGTTGGTCTTGAGGAAACAACTGCACATCTATGACAGCCTCTTGCTCAACCATGACTATTTTTCTACTGGAAGGCTGATTACTTTCTTGTTCTCTTATAATCAGATCTTGATCATCCATTATTATAACTTCTTCTTCAGAAAAGTGCTCAGAAGATGATGATAAAACAATGTTAACATCATATGGATTTTGATCAATTAGAAACATATAGTTGTCAATGCAATCATTGGTTACCATAGGCTCAACTTGGTTTACAAGTTGATCATAAAATTCACATGCATACCTGTCTCTAGAGTACTCAACAAATACCGAATAATTCTGACCTGAATCTGAAATGAACTCATATGTTCACTGCTGTTCCAAAATTGGTTCACATTCATTATCTTCCTGCTCAAATTCTGAAACATACTAACCTCCTATCTGCTGACATTCTGCTTGCTTATGTGCTTGTAGATTTTCAGAGTAAACCCACTCTCTGATCTTCCTGGAAGCATGGATGTTCTCCTCCACCTCTTGAGCATCTTCAAACAAGATTCTTAAGGATGAAGACTTTCTTTATAGCATAAGAAGGGAAAGCTCTGAATGAAGACCCATAACATAATATATCATGGAAGTTGTCTCTGAAGGCCGAATCTCCAAAGGCATGTCATGATAGCTGCTACAATTTTTTTTATTGAAGACAGGCAAAGCTTCACCCTGCTCTCTCTTCAAAGCATAAAAAGAAGCAAGGTATGAATCTAGTGATTTGTACTCACCCCAGTACTTCACAAAATCATTAGAGAACTCGATCCAAGAGCCAATAGAATCGGCTCTCAGACCCTTAAACCATGCAGCAACATCTATGATCAAAGACTTGGAGAACAATCTCATGATCACATCTTCATGAACAATCTCAAATCGCTCAACAAAATCCTCAAAGGATTCCAAGTGCCTCTCAGTTGAAATTTGATTCTCTCCAGAAAACTAGGGAAGTTATTCATAGCAGTCAAGAGGGTAAGGATGAAGGAGATGGGGCATCCTTAAAGGCTTGAACATATTCATCCTAATCTTAATTTGAAAAGAAATGGGCTAATTATGAGAGTTAACAGGTTCATGACAAGGTTCAACAGTAATGAAAAAAGGTGTTGAGCTCTGGACAAGTTTGGAATCAATTCTGACCTCGGTAAGGTTACATGGCTGATCAAGTTCAAGGGGGATTTGAATGCAGTGATTATCTTTATGGATGGGCTGAGGTACAACTACCGAATCTATATCTACAATACAAGTAGTATGCAGATCTTGTTCCTCTAAAGATGGATATATACAAGAAGGATGATGATTTTCTGAATATACAAAATAGAAAATGATTCTCTTTACATGCAAAGGGAAAATCATGAAAGAGATGATAAAGAAAAAAAATAATTCATGAAGAAGACTAATGAACTGATACCTGGATTTGAAATTCTCCTTCATCCTCTGTCAATTGGGTCCTTCCCAGTGGAGTCTTATTAAGCTTGGATGGATCAGGGAAATAAAAGGCTTTGTAAATCTACCCTAGCAACAGGGCTAGGTTTTCTTCTTCATTTACAAACAGGTCTTGAAGAACAGACTCTAATACAGACAAACTGGTATGGGTATAGGAGTAGAGTTTCTCTAGTTCTGTTTGGAAATAATTTAGAGAAGAGGAGCAGTCCTCTTTAGGGGCAAATTGTTCAACTTCTTTCCCTAAACTATGTACATAAATATTCTCAAGAAAAGGATTTATGACAATAGATTTTATGGAAGGCTCATCACCTTTCAAATCTTCTGATTGAACTACAATTTTATGAGAGTAAGAAGATGCAACAGAAGTAAACTTAATGGAAGGTGTTCTAGGTACAGATAAAGAACCAATACCTCTTGAGATACCTGATCTAGATGTCCTTGCTGCTATGGAAGTTTGCCTTTGTAGAGCTCTTCCTCTTCTTATGATCTTCTCTGGATGTGCAACAGGAGTTGTTGGTGGCCTCTGTTGATTTCCTTTGGTATTGTTGTTGGGAAAAACACCCTACGAACTAGCAAACTAGGGTCAGACTTGCATGCAGATTTGACCGAATAGAAACTACTTTTTTACCTACAACCCAAGATTTAAATCCCTTTTTCTTAGTAAATGCATGGAAAAGGACCACCTACCTTATTACTGGCGTTCAATGTAGATCCTCCGTTGGGCTTTGATTACTTGCTTGCGCTGCTCCTTCCACAGATGACCTGCACTCAAGACAAACAACAACTACACATGCATGCTACTTCTATACTCAAGGGTTAGAAATCAAACGTAAATCAATCAAACTATAGATAATTTGTGATTTGGGATGGGAAAAGCATTCTTTTTATTACTGAAAGTGAATCAACTTACAAAAGATGAGATCGACCACCGCTCCTTGAACCTGATCCTAGGCTCCTCTTCTTCTGTCCTTCAACTGCTTTGCATTAAATCTCCTTTGGCATGAGGAAGGGCTAAAGGGTTGGGACAATGGATTACATAAATGGGCATAGTTTCTTCACTATATTTTTTCCTCCTCCAAATGGTACCCCTATCCCTTTTTTTATAGGCTAGAAGGAGCTAGGGTTTTGGATGAACCCTCAGCCATGCATGGCTGGGAGTTTCAGTTAACTGACCCATATCTTTTTGTTCCGTCGGTAACTTTCCTTTTTTCATGCTTTGTTAGGTACATGCGGGTTGTTGTAAGTCAACCAGTGTGTACACACGTGCAGTAATGGGTTAGGGCACGTGGGCCTTGACACAAGAGGATTTTCAAAGAGTTGTTCAACAGAGTTTTGGCAAAGAAGGGATATGAGTTGGCCTGATGCCAGGTAAGGATGTGTGGTGAAATTTAGGGTTATAAAAGATGCCCCCTAATGTGTGAGGTCATAAGAGCATTTGATGGCCGAAATACATTACCAATCTTTACTGATGTGTCGAACGATTGAGCCCAAGGATCAGGAACTAGGAGGTGTCATTTGAAAAATAACAAGTGCCTCACCGAGGAAGGCATACCCATGCTCAGGATAAAATAGAACCATGGATACCAATCAAATAAACTGTATATCCATGTCAAATAACTATAAAGAGTAGCCACAAATAATACACAACGGAGATACATCTCTAAATCATAAAGATATACATATAGAGTATCCATCTTCCAGAAGTTGATTCGGCCTCATGGCTAGAATTTAGAGCTCGAGCAACAACTTCAAAATCTTCCAAAACTCAGGTAGGAGTGTAATATGAGTGTATGGATGCACTACCCAGAGGTCTTCGACGGCTCATCGGTTATGGACTTGATAATATTGATGATCGGAATGAAGGCTTCAGTGATTTCGAAAAAGGACTTGATTGGACGTTTAGGATGACCAGGCATGCGGACAAGAGACATATTGCAGAGGGGTCGACTCAGGCTTAGTGACAAACTTCCCTAGAACAATAGAACGACAAGTGATGAGACTCAGGCAACATATATGTTAATCATAAGTCTACGAAGTAGGAGGCAACACAAACTCTCCATATGTTTGGAAGAATAACCAAACGGTGGAGGACACAATTCTATATAGTGAGAAAAGCTTCCTAAGGTCGTACTACATCCCATAGTCTGATGATCAAACGAATAGATGTGCTTTATCCAAGGGCGACTCATTATGCTGCCAATAAAGAAAATACTTCTCCCATCCTCTTTCTGAGGTATATTTGATTTTTTTGTCCTTTTTGATAATTTTTGAAAAAGAATAAAGGAATATTACGTTACAATGGAGGAATGAGTACTAAAAACATACAAGCTCAAGGCACAAAGACAAGACTGATGTTCTGGTAAAATGATACTTGGGGAAAATCCTCCAGCGGCCAAAGGTGTTAAGATGCAGAAGAAAACTGTCACAAGGATGGTGGATAAGGTATGCAAATGCGGTTGATAGAACACACAATGGTAATGTCCTTCGATGTAAGTTTAACGAGCCCATAGAAGGTAAGCTCGGTGGTTTTTGATATTTAGAGAGTCTAAAAAATCATAAAAGGAGACTTCGTTGGTGTACCTTTTTTGACAATAGTCTAGTCAGTTCGAAAAAGGGGTAAACTTGCACCGATTAGACATCAATTCAAAACCATTTTAATGAGTGTGACAAGGACAAGATCACTCAGCCATTTTTTCACTTTTAAGGAGTCTGAAAAAATCTTAACTATGGACTCCATCAGGAATATTCTTCTGGACCAATTTAACGAGTGTGAAATAATAAGGTCACTTGGCGATCTTTTCAATTTTAGGGAGTCTGGAAAGAGCTTAACTATGGACTCCGTGGGGGTTTCTTTTTTGTAAATTTAGTCCCTTAGGCCTGAAAAAGGAATAAAATTATACCTGAGAGTACTCTTCTAAAGAATGGGAATTCGATAGAGTATACCTTTGTTCGTACAGTTGACCGTCCAGATCGAAAAGGGGGTAAACTACCGCCGGACAGACGTGACTTCAAATTTCAGTTTAACAAGTGTGAAAGGCTACAAGATCGCTCGACAATCTTTTCATTTTTAGAGGGTTTGAAAAGGGCTTAAAAGGAGACCCGTTATTTTTGGGAGTCTTGAGGGTGAGACAAAGAGTGAAAAAGAGTCATGCAAATGAGGCTCAAACTCATATTCAGGAAAGACTATATGGACTCACGAGCCTACAGTGTTTTTAGAAACAGCATGGACACCATAATGCAACCAGGACCTACCTAGGGCATCCATGTTCTGGTAATATCTACCGCCAAGTTGTGACACTTCTAAAGAAAATATGATGGTTCCATGTCACAACCCGATGGGATCGATCCTATAGCAGAGGAAAAAGACAACGAGGTGCAAAAGTCAGGGTGGTAACCTAACCTATATGCTCAAGTTGATGTTTTGAATTTTTTTATGAACCGTCAATATTTTCTCAAAACTAAAACAAAATGTCCCAATACCCGATCAAATCCCTCCCATATAACTCCTGAATCACCCTAGATGGTTTTTGGTATAAAGAAACTGATAAGGGAGGCCAGAAAAGTGACAAAAAGAGGCCAAAAAGTCTATAAATAGAAGCTGGCAGCTCATTATCACCATTGCTGATTTGGAAATTGACTCTGGAGCCAAAAGACCCCCTTTGCTAAAAACAGTGATTTTGGGAGCTACAGTGGACGAAACAAACTTCTGCTTGGACCAAGTAAGTACAAACTCCCTTATCTAGCTATTCAAGACTTCAATTTTGTTTTTTAGTTTGTTTTTTGGGTGGGCGTCGACCTTAAAAAGGCCGACCCTAGGTACACGCAGGTTGTCTCTGGACAGGCTGCGTGTACATTCAGGTAGAGTAAAGTCTACCCATGTGTACAGGCGACTGTCGCCTCTACAGCCTGCGTGTACCCCCCTTTTGTAGTGAAAAACAAACCAAAAGCAAGTACTGACCCTACTTTACCTTGTTGTGTTGACAGGATGTATGTCCAGTGGAGGGAAAGGGAGCATGAGGTAATAAGTGAGTTGGTTGCAGCAGATCCAAATGTCGTGGTCGTGTTAATGCAATGCGGTTTACTAAAATTCTTTCTATGTCCATTTATGAACGCAAAACCAAGGCTACTAAATGCCTTGATTGACTACTGACACCTTGATGCAGAGGCTTTTATGCTAGAGGGGCTATCACTGGTGCCCACCACCGAGGATATCTACTTTCTGACTGGCCTCTCAAGGAGAGGGGAACCAATCAACCTCTGGACATTTCCTGCGGGGCCAAGCAAGATATCAGAATTGATAGCTGAGCATTGTGAGGCTGGAACTAACCATGTGGGCTCCCAGGTACCTATTAGTAAGATTACTAGCTTAGCGCTACAGACTATATTGTTACTGATTGGGCAGATTACCGGCTCAGCAGCCTTGCATCAGGCATCTCGCGCACAGATGAACTGTGCCATCCAGTGCATGAATGCACAAATTTTTTACTGGAGTACCACACTGCTCGAGAGCATGAAGAGGCAATTGACAGATTGCCGACAACAGACACAGAGGAACTTTGGGTTCGGGACCATCTTGTGTTCATTCTTTTTTGAGAGAGTTCTGAGTTTTAGTCCTCGGGTTGTAGTACGAGGACATCAGGCCTCTTTCCCTGCAGTGTGTAGATGGGCAGTATTACTGTCGCGACAGGGTGGTGGAAGGACCTTTGAGTCCTTCAACGATGATTTCTTTGCGTGGCTGTCACGACAGATCCCTGTGATTGAAGACTACCCATATGCGAGGATAGATTTTTCTAGAGATCCTGAGATACTTGTGCCTCCTGGTGAGGAGCGAGGGGAGATGGGTAAGTCTCCACCTTCGTAGTTTTTTTGTTTTCATATGTAATTTTTATGTCATTTATATATATATATATATATATATATATATATATATATCATTTTTTTTGTATGCCAGAGTATTTGAAAGATAAATGTTTGTTGCATGCAGATGTGGGACCCGTGTGACCTGCCAATTATGCACGGAACAGGCATCGTCCATGGCTAGAAGCCGCGGCTGCCGTCGCTGGGGGAGCAGCAGTGGCAAGGAACCTCCTAGCCAGAGAGGCTGAGAGGGTCCTTAGATGGGTTGAGCGGAACTTCACTGCGCTCACTTGCATACTCCCGATGGAAGAGATAGAGGACCTGCCACCATCCATGCAGCCTCATGTAGTGGGGGCACCTCGGACATGGGTCTGATTGTTTAGGCGTTTAGCCCGTGCTGTGGATGATTATAACAGGGCCCATAGGCCCTGAACCTATTTAGACTTTTTATGTTCCACGAGCACCTACTTGTATATATTTTTTGAGGGCATAAGCCCAGTGGCTCGTTACTATTCCCATTTTTTAGGCGCTTGCATCCATCTATGTACTCTGGTTATTTTATGATGTTATATATGTTTTTTATCTTTTGTGTCTTATGGATTCTGTGTGAAAAAATGTATTTACATGTTTACGTCAATGTTCTTTCATATGTTTGCAAGATGCCAATCTAAAATTTGATTAGCTAGAGTATCTGTAATTTGGTTTAATCTCCTAGGAACATGAAAATATGTAATATAATCAATTTTTTGTTCTAAGAGATGTACCCTAAGGAATCATCGGTGTAAAGTTGGATCATGAACCCGGTATACTCTGTTTAGCTGCGACACAACCAGTTGAGTGTCAAGATAGACTCGGAGATGAGAGATACCCAATGACAAGGCATCACGAGGCAACTCAATAACTTCACTATACTCGGCGACATTATTTGTGGTGTCACCTAAGCATATACCTCCAGAAGATAGCAACTGGCCCTGAGGTGTAAAGATTACCCAAGCTATGGAGGAAAGCCTCCACGTGTGTTGACTAGCACCATCTGCATAGCCAACGAACACCTCGGAATCACTTGACATCTACCATATTGATGAAAGATAACATCAATGACACGTCCATAACACTTAAAAGAAACTTAAAAAGTAATAGTACAAAGACTATACATATGTTACAAAAAGTTACCCACAGTGACCTGTCTATGAGTAATACTTCTTGAGGTAGAGCCCATTTCTAGGCTCCGCCAAAGCATTCCCTTCAAAATCAACTAAACAATAAGCGCCCTTTTTTAATACCTCTTTTATAATGAAGGGTCTGAACCACATGGGTTTAAACTTTCCTGCCCCCAGGGGGTCCTTGTCTTGGTCATAGACCAGGACAAGGTCGCCTTCAAAGAAAATCCAAGGATGAACAAACCTATCATATTGACACTTGACCTT
>JASDQU010333945.1:0-12731 GCA_032191745.1 Picea mariana
TAAGGACATATAAAACAATTTATAGCACACAGGAGTTTAGCACTTCAAAATAAAATGATTGTTGTTGTAATAACCTGTATCATGAAAACAATACATGAATTTTTACAAATATTTATTTCTTCTAGGAAATGTTATTATTTGTCAACTCATGAACCCCTCCCCCACACCTAAGTATTGTGACACCTCACAATCAAAAATATAGGAAACCAGTCAGTCCTCCTGATAGCCGAAGATTTACATTTTGTAAAGCATAAAGATAAATTTCACAGATTGGTCTGACGAGACAGTTAGAATATGACCCCACCTATAGGATAAGAGATCCTATATATATATATATATAAGAAGAGGTAGGCAAGAGAGTTTCAATATAGTCCCAGAGTTAGTTCCCAATGGAAAGTTTATGGAGTTCATTAACCTTAGCTTAACCATACATACTTCATGTCATCTTTGTCTACAAGTAATGTCGTACATCAAGACAATTTTAAATTTATTATTTATTTTTTTGTCAAATTACCATCCTTGCTAGGTAGAATGCCCCGCTGCCAACAAGCCTGTTCAGTACCCCGGCGGGTTTACCTAGTCATGCCATAGGTCGGTACCCGCTGCTAGTAGACCTATTCAGTATCCCAGTAGGTTAGCCTCTTACACCCTCAGAGACTGGCCCTCCATCTTTTAAAGATTTTAATATAATATTTCTTTATGCAAGAGAATGGGGGGACAACTCTGAAAACAACTTTTTCTTTCTTTTTTTTAATTGGGATGGTATTTATGTTAGAGGATGACTTTCCATTATATTCTTTAGTAATTGTCCTGATGTAAGGGGTACTTAAGAGGACATGGCCTATCTAAATATATGATATAATCAAGCTATTTAGTGTGTAGTGGATGGTACCATTGAGAAAGAACATAAAGGTATCTCTAGGATCAACTCACTTTCTTCTTTTGTAATTTATTGTGATGTTTCCATGACTAACCGCTAATCAGAGCTCCTTGTTACTCTTTAATAAAGATACTTTACTCACTTACTCAGGTTTCTTGGGAAAACTATATGAGAGACCTTTAAGCTTTATGGTTACGGTGTCACTTCCTTATACAGTGGTGAAGAGTTTCAAGAGCAACTTCTTTGGATTTCCTTAAAAACAAGAAGATGAAAGTCTTTGAAAAAATATGGCTAATTACAACAACTCATTATTCATTTGATGCTTAGTAGACAACAGGGTTCAAGTGTAACAATGTTTTGAAGAAAAATACTTCTTTTATATTTCCTTGATCTGTCTACTCCTGGTGAGATAAATACCTATAGAGATCTCTAAAACTGTTTGCAAAAACCACACTCTAAAATATAATAAACTAATGATATTAATGAGATCAAGTCATAGGAACATGTATCTCATAGTTGTTTTATTAAAAGAAAATGTAAAATGAGGTTGCATTAGACTTCTAAGCTAAACTATCAACATGCATCTTTTATTTACTATCCTACCCTACCTAAAAAGAAGGGGAAAATCTTTATTCAAGTGTAAGAACTCTTCCAATGTAACCATGTGTGGAGAAAGATAAGAAACATACTCATATCCATATATGAAAAAGTTACCGCAGTGATTACCTAGATATGAAGAACCAACCAACCTACTTGTTTTGGCATCAGAAGGTGTTGAAGAAGAGAATAGTATTGTGGCCTGATGACCTCTTGAAATCAAATTTCAATGCAATATGGATGTTCATCAACAATAATTTCTATGCTCTCCTTCATCATGCTATGCAAATCCTCTTCTTCTCGATCATTGATTTCTGAAGTACATAAAGGATTTGTTGAGATGGGTGTTGAGAACTCCTCAATCTTAGGTCTTAATGATTTCTCTCCATTAGATGTAGTCCATAATTTTTCAGCTTCCTTCGCATTTTGGCAAGGAAAATCATTTTGTAGCTCATAGGACCTTGACACTTCTAATATTTCTGGAGAGGTAGACAAGTTCTTGGTGCTACCAAAATATGTTCTTCTTGAAAAGAAGAAATCTCGGCTGCTGCTAGGATTTGAGAAAGTTCCCTCAAGCTAATGGTTGCTTCTAAGTTCATATTTACATTTGATAAAACTTGGTTCACACAAAGATGATGTCCAAAAAGTTAGGATCTCCTGATAGTGGTGTAAAAGCAAAGGTTGTATTGTTTGGTTCTATGGAAGGCTCGAGTGGTCTTACCTCCTGTCCCAATACTACTGGTGCTTCAATTTATTGTTCTATAGTGCTCCATGTTTTAGTCTCTTTTAGAGATTGCTTTAGCTCTTTGGGTTGAGCTAGCTCCTATTTTTCGGCATTGGTCTGCAAAGCTTATGAGTGGAATGTTCCTTCCCCCAAAAAGGTCGAAAGGAACCTTGGTTGTAAGGTCTAATTTAGATTTAATGTATCTACCTTTTGGGTCCCTAGGCCTATTCATGAAAGTAAACTTAAAAAAAAGGAAAAACTACCATTGGGTTTGGGGGAACCTGCTATAGTAGATGCGCAGGTTCTTACCTATCGTCTTAAAGTTCCCCCACCACCAATCTAATGCTAAGATCTAGGAATGATCTATTTCCTAACTACTTCTTACCTTAAGACAACTCCCCGGCAGCGGCACCAAAAATGTTGGGTGTTATATATGCACTAAAAACACACTAAAAACCCTCAATTAAATTGTCAACCTGGGGTAAGTAAAATTAGAGTTGTAGAAAAATATATGCCAAAGGTAGAAGGACTGGTAGGAGTATAGTCTAACTAATGAAAGAAACTATCTAAGGCTAATCTACTCAAGCAAACCTATCTAATTAGCAAACCCGACTAAGCAACTTGAAACTAGGTAACCTAAGTACTTTTGGGCCAAGGATCAATGGATAGTTCCTAAGAAAGCAAGTAAAACCCTATGTAAAGAAATTTGATTTAACGATAAGCAAAAACAAACTACTAAGCATAATAATCAAATGACAAAAGCAAACTTCTTTAACTTGAAAGCAAATAAATAAGAAAGAAAGCAAAAGCACCTATATAACCTATTAAAACAAATAGACAAGTAAACAAAGACACCTAACTAACCTACTAAAGAAAAAGACAAGTAAGCAAAGGTACCTAACTAACCTACTAAAGAAAAAGACAAGTAAGCAAAGGCAACTAACTACTACAAGTAAAACTTCTCATTGAACAACTATCTAGCCTAAGAGGCAAGTGAACTAAATGAATAATGCAAAACTATTTCTAATGCGTGAAAGGAAATTTAAATGCTCAATGCAATGCATGAAAGGAAATATCTTCTACTGAAAGCAAGAAAGATTAACAACTAATTCTTAATCTATGATAAGCAAACTACTATCTAATCTATCAAATCAAACCCTATCTATCCTACAGCAGCAAATAAGACTATTTTCTAAACTATGAAAGCAAGAAACTATCTCTTCTATGAAAACCAAAAACTGTTTTCTAATCTATGAAATTCAAATGCATTCTATACTAATATAAGCAAACTTATACTATACTAAATTCAGTCATTAACTACAACTTGAAATTGCAATCTAAATCTAAGCAAGAAATTACATAACATAAACAAAACTAGCTCTATCTTAACAATTCAAAATGTAATAAGGAAAATACTTAAAACGGAAATTAAAGCATGACAAAGTAAACTAATGAATAAATTAATCAACAACTAATTAAGCAAAATCTATATAAAAATGAGATAAGCAATCTATGATTAAAAACTGAAATTGACTCTATCCATCCATCAAATCCTTGTCAAAGAAAGCTCAATTAAAAACTCTATTTTATTCTAATTAAAACTTTGTTTTAAATTGGATTCTAAAATCATAAATAAAAGCACAATCTACTATCTAATTATACATGGGGTTAATCTATGGATTTGCAAATCCATTCCTAATCTACAAGATTAATGCATTCTAACACACTCTATCATTCTAACCTGCAAAAGGGAATCAAAACAATTTAAACTACAACAGCAAACTAATTAATAAACTGATAATGCATGTACAGGAAATAAAGAGACAAATAAATTATAAAATGCATGAACAACATACACAGAGTTACCAGACTGTTGGTGGGCCCCCCAACAAGTTGTGGTCACTCTCTAAAATCACACCACAAACTCAACAGGTCAAGTTCACCATAAAAACCCAAAAACACAGTTCTAGCATAATTTGGCAATGTAAAAACTCAAAACCGAGAAAAAACGAATTTGTCTCTAATACATTGGCTCTTCTACTTGGTTAACAATCTTTTGATCATCCTAGTGGTATTTATAATTTTTACATGACAAGTGGTCGACCACATGAGGTTCGAACCACTTCTAAAATTGGTAAATTTCATTAATGGTGCCTTAACTGCCGAAACAAAGTGAGCCAATAATCATCCACAATAACAACCCAAAATTGAGTTGTCAAGAGTTCAGTAGTTGGAGGGGATAAGCATGAACAAAACCCACGTTTTTTATTTTCCCATCACTGGCTGCCAATTCCATAACCGCCAAGACACCCTACGTTTTTGTGTAGGAAGAGGTGTTGGAATGAGTGTCGGATCAAGTGTCGAAACAAGTACTGGAAGGAGTGTCGAATCAAGTGCCGGAACTAGAAACATAGTGCGTTTTTTCCCTGTAACACCAGAAAAACATGTATTAGCTCTTGGAAATCATAAAACATGATGAATTATACTTGATACAATCATTAAACATGAATTATACATACCTTGTGTCGATCATAACATTTTATCATGAAATTCTTCAAAAATCTCCTTTAAAATATGAAAAACACATATGTACATGTGGAAAAAGTGTATAATAACCGTCATAAAAGTGATCATATCTTGGGCCCAACAAAGTGGATGCAAGAACCTAGAAATATTTTTTGTAGATTGCAGATCCAGCACTATGATCCTAGGGGAAGTGCGGAGTACAGAAAAGGTTGGGGAATGTTTAAAAGAAAAAGAGGATTGACATTGTGTTATAATTGCAGAAGGCCAGAACAACTTACTAAGGAATGTCCCGAGGTAGTCCCTATTTTTCTTTATTGTAAGGTTATTAGTCATGAGGTTGAGAATTGTCCAAAGATTATTGCTAAATTTGAAGGAATGAACATGAGAAAAGAAAACTATGAACTAAGGGATTTCATAGCCAGGAAAATAGACTGACTAATAGAAGAACGAGAAGAAAAGTCTATTACGCAACCACTACCATAATCAAGTCTTCGTTGATTTCTGCAGAATCAGAGCCCCCGAAAATCTACGGGGGCCTAGCGTAAGCTAACTCTCTCTCTCTGCTCCCATGTCATCGCAGGTTAGGATCACAGGTCAAATAATCATGGTGCTTCTTGTATTTCAAGCCTTGGCGCTACAGGAATGTCGAATCGTTTGACTCTGCAACCGTCGAACCCCGACAGGGCTAGTGACTGGCCAATAGGGACGAATCCCAACAGGGTTAGCGAATGGTCATTAGGAACGGCCCTGTCGTGCGGCTGAGTGGAGTATAGGTGGTGAGAGGGGAAACATGACCTGGAGGGAGACATGACAGGAGGCGGGTCCCACTTCACACTCCACACCATTCCGGACCCCCCCCCATTAAAGACAGAATGGCAAGGGGGGTCCGGAATTCGCCTGAACGTCGTTGATCAAGGTGAATAAACCCTGAACGTTCAAGAGTTGTGCATTCGATTCTGGACCCCCCCCCCTCACCGCTAAAGGTAGAACAGCAAGGGGGCTCTATAATGAAGCCTCAGTCATAGATCTAGGTGGGTGGACTCTGTTCGTCCAGATCTACTCGCCACTTACCCTAATGCGCATTCTCGCCCCAGCTTAAAGCCGGCGTCTCTTCCTCACATCTCATGGTCATCCCAGACCCTGGATCCTCTGGGAGGATCCTATCCGTTCATCAGATCTTAACCACATGTTAACATCTCGATATTTATAAGTCTGGATTTTGGGGTTTGAGAGCACAAGGGAACATGCCCTTTGGTATCTCGAGTGTCGAAACGTCGAAGTGCCAAACAAGCCTAAATCAGTGATTAGCCCCTTGGGATATGCCTTGGTTGATATGACCTCTTCCCATATGACCACGGTCTCTCTTCCGACAGGATTTTTCAAGGCGAGAGCCCGACCTCTTGTCAACAGGGATCCCAAATCCCCGATCCCCGATTTCCCGAAACGGGTAATCTCTCGACACATAGCCTCTAGGAATCGATCGGTCTATGAATGCTTCAGGGTTTCCACCATGGAACATCCCAATCTCTCATCACCAGAACTCCTGAGTTCTCGATTCCTAATTTCATGAAATGGGAAATCTCACGACACGTGGCCTCCTTTAATCGAACGACCTGAATCTACTTCAGGGTTTCTACCATGGAATGCCCCGATCTTTCGTCACCAGAACTCCCGAGTTCTCGACTCCCAATTTCCTAAAGTGGAAAATCTCTTGACATGTGGCCTCTGTTATTTGGACGGTCCAGATCTATTTCGGGGCTTTCACCCCTATTCACTGGGGGTTTATCCCTCAGGTATCTCCTGACATATCCAACGGCTGTCGGGTTTTCCAGTCGAGATCTGATGGCTCAAACAGGTTCCTAACTTATGTGCTCTCCCATGACTTCTTGGACATGCAAAGATCAATGGTCTGGATGCTCTCATGGACCCTGGGGATCTACGGTCTCAATCTCTTCACTATCCACAAAGACACAAAAAGCCACAGGGGTAAGGCACTTAACATCCTACTTTCTCCTACCAAATCTAATGGTCATGAGTGACCACATATTTCCCGACAGGATCTCGTCCTTCGATCAACTCCTATCAAGGTTAAGGTACTTAACTTTCCAGCTTCTTCTTCTTATCTGATGGTCGTGAGCGACCACAGATCTCCCGACAGGATCTCGTCCGTCGATTCGATACTTATCAGGGATTTCTTAAGGCCTTGCGCCTTCACGTCCTCCTTCCAGGTTCTTGATGGGCTTTTCAAGAAGGGTATCTCTATGGGGAGGTTTACCCAGAGTAATATCTGAGGCAGATAAGGGTATCTCTCTCCCGAGAACCAGGCGTGAAGTCTGAATTAGATCAGTATGCATATAAATAACGATTTAAGAGAACATAAGCCATATGTAGTCTTTCCATTATAAACATGCAACTACCAGTACTGATCAAAACATCATACAGACATTCTTATACTGAAATTATTCACAATATCACAACTTATGAGCATAATTGTCAAAATACATATATTTCAAGATGCCAAAGGCAAAACACTTATCAGAAAGTAACACCAGTGGTTATACAACTGTTGAGAGGGGTGCTCATTTCCACCCAACCGTAGGCTCAACGACTCCCAACAGATTTACCACTAGCCACCCCCGAGCTAAAACCACGATGTTGTGAGACTGCTTCTCTGTTTTCCAGTTACCAGGAGCGAAGGTTACTCTCCTTCCTCTCTACTATCACTCACTCTGCATATCGCCAGAGTTCCCTTTCTCCCCTTGCGTCCCCTTTCCCAATCGCTTCTCCCCCACGCCTTATCCTCTTGCGAGGTTGCGTGTGGCATGATTTCCCTCGCGCTGATCAGGCCTGACGGCTCTACAGATGGGTGGTTCACCTCCCCATCCCTCATTAATTCCTGAGGAGCCATCTACCTACCAGTCTGCGAGACATTTAATTCGAGGCCAGCAAGCCGCTTTTGGTTCTCCGGGCCAGTGAAGTCCAAATACAGTATTGATTTTTGGTGGAAGTTAACGCCACCTCTCCAAGTGCCTTCCATCGCCTTTCTTCAGCCATCGTGGTCTCTTCTTCATCATATCCCCTCTCAGCAATCCTGAAATATAAATTCATAATAGTATTCACATTCATCGAACTTTTCCACAAGGTCCATTCACATCACACATTCTCATTTCTGAGTTTGCCACAGTTCTTGGCCAGTCCAGTTATTTTTACAGACTGGGGGAAATAGGGTGTTACAAAGTCGACGCAACAGAACAAAGTAACAACACAGGAGGGACAGACAGTCAGAGAATTAGCTACCAAGTTTGGAAGAATGCAAGAAGGCTTGAAGGACCTTTCTATTCAAGAAAGAAGTATGTCCACTCAGGAAGTGTTAAGAAAAGGGATATTAACTTCAAACCCTTTGAGGGAACCTCAATAGTGTGAAGCCACTACACTAGGAGAAAATAAGAATAAGAATGGAAAGAGGATTCCAGAAATAGTTAGAGAAACACAGATCACAAGGAAGAAGGAAAGGAAGCCCAATAAAAAGAAGACTAAGGTGGAAAATCTACAAGAAGTTACAGAAACTAGATGGAAGACTTCGCAGACTGGAACCTCGCAGGAGGCAGGTTCACAGAATTTGAACCTCACTGGAACAACAGGTCCGCGTAGAATGGGACTTTACCCTGTCGAAGCTAGATAACTGTTGCAGGTGCCTCGGCCGTTAGAATGACGCTTTGGAATGGTTAGAAAATGCATTTATGGGCTGATGGACCACTTTTGGACGTTGAGACTACGCCATAACGGAAAAATTTACATTGATGGAAGCACTTCATGGTCATTGGAAGATTCGTTAGTCGTTGCGCTAGGACCACTTTTTTCTACCCGTGATTAACTGAGACAAGAAGAGAATTGTCTGTGTGTCGAGTTGTGCTATCTGGAACTAGACCCCGCATGTTCGTTTGTTTACCCCGTCGTTCTTTTGTCTACCTCGCCTGTCTGTTAAAAGATAAAATGTCGGGTGAACCTAGTGAATTAGAGAAGTCTTTCAAGGAAGTTCTCAAGAAGCTAATGGTTGATAGACCAATATCTGAAGGTATCCAAGCATCGTGGACTAGGGGACTGCAGGATTCCCCTTCGATCGGACGTCATTCTAGCCGTGTCAACCTCGGAACTAAATAGTGAAGTAAGCACCGTGGTGATATGGATAATGTGAAGTAGATCCTATCGATTCTACCTAAATACATTCCACCTTTGGCTGGCATTGTTAACCGTGACAGTATCCCCTGATATTTTGAGTACACCGTGTTCACTGCATACATTCTGAAAGGAATATGCATAGTTGGGAGTTAGTTAGGATAGATCCCACTATTGAAGAACAACGACTTCAACTTAGGAGACTGGAAGAACTACACCATGTTGACACCCCACTGCTATCTCACGAAGACAACTAGAAAGAAGCCTTGCCTCGTCTCATAGGCATGGATTAAGCAGTTGGTGCAGTCCACTGTGTTGAATGTGATGAATATCTCGTACTTTAGCCGCCACCAGGAGGTTAACACTTGTGTTAAACTCCTTCTGCCATGCTATCATGGCAGATACTTATGGCTTGACAGGAGGATTACTGTGGATCCAGCGCTGATCCACTGGATCACAGGATTAAGTGCAAAGGGTCATGAACCTCAGAAGTTTTATCCAGGGAAGGCCTCGGACCGTTTCCTGGCATAACGCATCAAGGAAGCTTACAGAGAGGTAGAGAAAGGAAATTGATTTTACAAGGTAGCCTCTATACATGATGGCACAGTGCACCTTGCTTTCCAAATCCTAGTTGGCAAGCTCATGAGGAAGAACCGCCCCACACAA
This sequence comes from Picea mariana, assembly GCA_032191745.1. NCBI lineage: Eukaryota > Viridiplantae > Streptophyta > Pinopsida > Pinales > Pinaceae > Picea > Picea mariana. Next base: position 9,570 of record JASDQU010333945.1, read on the forward strand.
GTCACCGGGTTCGTGGTGGACCTCGCAGGAAAGTGTGTGGAGGGCATGCAGATGAATTGGGCGAACTACCTCATCAACGAGCTAGAGAAGGATTTTCACAAAGCTTGGGATTTGGGATATGAATTCCATTATAGTTGGATGATCATTTTGATCACATTTGTCACCTCGAAAATGCCTGAAGGAGCCACTTTTCCAGAGATTGAACCCTCAGAACCGTTGGTCACTCAGTTTTCCACCCTGTGGTACACCAATGACATGATGAAGCAATGATAGTCCAATGCAATGTTTCATGCATACTATCAGTAGCTGAAGGTCACCAACGAATCATTTCCATGCATGACAATGTGCACACTGTACCAGTACCGACCAATAGAAATGTTTCATGTTGATCCTCATTTCATCTACATCATCATGTGCAGAGATGAGAACCAGGAAGAATTACAGTCGTACTACAAGATGAGAGATGATGATATGGAGCAGATTACAAAGGAGTGGCTGGAGGAGTTCCTTGTACCTGTCGCTGATGCAGAATTATCCGACACTAACACCATAGGAAACCCCATAGTTACATGAGTTGAGCATGTCAGATAGTCCAGTGGGGCGAAGAAGAAGAAAAAGAAGGATGAAGTCCAGGACATAGAGAGAGATGAGGAGGACAACGCTTCTGAAGATAATGGGTCTGGCTTGCCACGAGAAGGACAAGATGAAGCAGAAGGACAGGGAGGAGGATATGAAAGAGAAGAAGAGCAGGGAGGAGGCAAAGATACACTGCCTAAAGAACCCCCTACTGGGAAAGTAACACTACAAAAGAGAAAGGTTTATCTGAAGAAACCCTCAGCAAGAAAGAAGACGTGAACTAATAAGCCCTAGTTGGAATCCACCCTCACAGATTATGACATCAGTCTGATTTGCAGATCTATGGAGGATGCCTCTGAGGACATGTTGCAAATATATGGAGAGAAGCAGGAGGAGATATAAGGAAGAATTGAGAGAGAACTGAAGGAAGTGTAGCAGGTTGTTCGCTTGGTCTGTGTAGTACCTAATGTGCCCTCTACACCCTCCTCGTCACAGACTACAGAATTGGGGGATGAACCATCCCAATTGAGAAGGCTTGCGGATGCAACAGAAGCCCAGTTCCAGAGAGACTGGGAAGAGAAAGAGAAGGCTACAGAAGCATTGAAACAGGAGAAAGATGAAGTCTTAGTGAAACTACGAGCACCACAGTACAGTGTAGCTGGCCATGAAAACGAAAAAGCGGAGCTTCAGGAGGAAAAATCCCAGCTAAAGAGGGAAAAAGAGCAGCTTCTCGAAGAACGAGCCAAGGTCAAAGAAGTAGTAAGTAAAGAATGTTTCTATGTACCAGGCTTGGTATAGGATGATAAGGCGTTGGTCGAAGCTCAAGTAGTGAAGCTCGTTGAGACCCTCCAGTAGCTTCAGGCTAGAATAACATAATTGGAGGCCCAAACAGTACCAATTAGCCCACATGAGGTGCTTGACCAGAGGGAGGAGCCCGCTAAAAACACAGTTGCAATTATAATATCCCTCACCTCATAATGTAAGAAGTTAAGTGATAAGAGTGCCCATACATATGAACGTGTCGCCGAGGATCCAAAGTTGAAGAAGATAGAATGCAGTTAATGAAGTTTCTCACTGGATTGGAAAGAATGAAGAGATACCACGAGCAGTGCACAGTACAACAACAGATCATTGCCCTCCATGGTAAGGTAATAGAAGTCACACAAAAGCTACAACCTGTGTAGGATGAAGCCTGCAAGGTATTCGAAGAAATTGATGGATAAGGCTCACAACTAGATCAAGTGGTTGTAGTAGTAGAACATCACCTAGAAAGACCTATTATAGAGCAGATGATCCAAGAGCTTCCTAAGTAGGAGGCTCAAGTGAAGCAGCAAGTTGATGCAACTTGAGTTAAGATCAAGACCTTCGAAGCAGTTGTTAACACTCTGTAATTTTCCCAAGGCTGTGAAGCAGTCACAGAGGCAACATCAAAACCACTTCGAGTCTTGGATCTAGCCCTCCAAGACTCAGAGAGGGATCTCTCTGTCTGATATAGCTTTGTTTGAGGAGGTATTAGGCTAGTTATGAAGAACATGGGTTGGGTTTTTTTTTAATGATTGATTTGGAACAGCAAGGAGGGCCATTGGGCAAATGGGGTCTGTGCTTTAAACAAGGTGATTCACTCTCAGCTCTGGACAAAGTTCTTTCACAGGGCAAGGTAGTGGCAATATTGGATCAAATTGAGTTTAATGGTATTGATTTGAGGAAGAAATAGGGGAGATAAAAGCCAGGCACAGGAGCAGCTAAGAATTCCTGAACTAAGCTTTAGCAGAAAACATAAAGATTATCAAAAGCTCAGAGGCAGAGTATCTGTTGATAAATTATGCTTCTATTACTTTCCTTCTGATAATAAGAACTGAAAACAAGCATAATGATCACAGGAAAAACATTAAACAGAGAAAAATACCACCAATATCACCACACAGGAATCCTGTAAAAGAAAACATGTTCATTGCTGATTGCTCATCTCAAAATTACAGAGAATAAAAAAGTCTTCTGGTCCTGCATAACCCATAGTCCAGTCCAAGAACCTCATAGGTCGAACCATTTTACATTAAAATCATCTGGATAAATAGGATAGACCATCCCAATTAGTTTCGGAAGTCGGTTTAACCGCCTCGGCCGAAAATAGCCACCACTCCCACAAAATTTGGAGTTTTCTGCCATGAAAAACGGACCGGTTTTCTGTGAAACAGGGGTCCGAACAGACGCATTTTTCTCTTGAACGATGACACCTGGGTGAAAACTGAAAGAGGTTATTGTAGATGGACATTTTCTGGACAAAAAAATCCTTCGGTTTCACCAAATTCGTCCCCAGCTGGCCGTAACAGCTCCTGCAAGATCGAGGCTGAAATGGAAAATTGAAAATATGGAAAAATAGGCCTCGAAGATGTCTTTGATTCTCCCTGCTCGTAGCTCCGTTGAAAAAACTGAGAGAGGTTTTTGTTCGTCAACCCGTGCTGAGAAAAAAATTCTCTCGGATTTTTAAAATCCGTCTCCGTTTGCCCAAAAATCGATCTGGAAGAGGACGTGGTAAAATAGGCAAAAATGGTAAATTTTTTAGGAAAGTGGTTTTTTGCGTGGTAA
>JASDQU010333946.1:0-12731 GCA_032191745.1 Picea mariana
AATAGACAAATACATCAAACTATCCATCTAGTTAGATACTTCCCATAATATAGGAATTGATGGTGCACACACCTATAATGAACTATTTATGTTGATTGAGGATGCAAAAGAATTAATTTCCTGATATTGAAGAACCAAATTAAAAGGTAGAAGAGGAAATTGAGGGAGTAAAGAAGTTGAAGAAATCATACATCCATAATGTTGCCACAAGACGACTAGTTTTACCAAGTGAAAAGGTTATCATATGTTTAATAGATCACATAGATTTGAACACCAAGCATATTTTAAATGAGCATGGAAAATGCATAGGTTCTTTTGCACATATATACCTTGAAGCGTATTATAAGATCTCAAAAGTTGAAATATATCTAACAACTAAATGGATGATATGTTTCACTTATACTCATGAATGCTATGATATTCTTGATGAGTGGTATAATGAGGGAATAACATTCAATACTAGAGACACCAAAGCATTCCTAACTATTAATAGTATAGGAATTTATGTGTATTCCACTCAACTAGTAAGTAGAATTTATGGGGAAAATTCCTCCTCTCACCCGAAAATTACTTCGACGCCAATAATCTATGAAAAACTGAACATGGAAGAATTTTCAATTGGGAAATCATTTCATCTAATTCTTTGACATAAGCTACACGGAAAGACAAAATTGGTGCATATTTCAACTCCCCAAAATTCCACATGTCATCATATAGCTAGATGTTGTTTGTGCTTCCAAATCATTCACGGGATTTGGTGGTCTTGTTCACCAACCCCTTGTATAAATTGATTTTATATAAACCATGCCCCAAGGATATCTTCAAATGCTATTGAATTGCTCAATAAAATTGAAGATTGGTATATTTATGAGTGGTCAACCTACATAAGGATTTATGGAGCAACTCATGCACCACACAAACTTCTATCCTTTGTGACAAATAGTCTACTTATTCAAGAAATTGGGTACTCGTCTACTTTGCATGGTTTCAATGTTTGTCTCAACAATCATCATAAGAATCTTTGTCTATCCTAGCCACCATTTCCATTATATTCATTGTTCATAAGAATCATAGACATTGTTAAGGATCATAGGATTGAGATCATAATTGGTTTTCCTTATCAACATGAGAAGAATGATATTGAAGAACCAAAGAAGAGAGTCATCGTCATTGATGAAGTTCAAAATAGTTAACAAAACTCTATCAAAAGAAAAAGATATTAAAAGAAATGAAGAGGAAAAAAAGGTGTTGCAAAAAGACTATCTCAAGAGGAAAAAATAAAGGAAAAAGAAAAGAAAAGAAAAGATTAAAAGTGTAATGTACCCAACCACCAGCCGAATAACATTACACGTGGGAACACATTAAATCATCAAAATTGTGTACTAATGAAATTTGATTGTAGATTACTAGCTATAGATCACAGACATATCTAACCAGTTGATTGATACCATGGTTCTAAATGCATATAGCAGCATATACTAAAACATGAATGTAATTGTTCAAGTAAAAAACAAACATAAAACATTCATATAAACCATTTTCATAGCAGAATAAAAATAATAAGAGAACAAAGGACTTATTTGTAAACATAATAACCAACTGGTTGCATAAGAAGGATGTACCTACCATCCATAGGCATTGTTTTTCATTCCTCTCAACAACAGGACACCACTGAGATGAAGCTATGAATCCACAAGGATATTCCACCCTTTTGTCTATCCACTTTCCACACACAACAACCTCAAAACCCAGGTCCCACTATATTCCCACAACCTGCACAACCCAAGGAATGGGATCCCCCATCATTGCATACAATTTCTCAAGGATTTCCACTTCCCTCTAGATATCCAGTGCATCTGGTTGACCAAAAATACTCCCATCTACTCTAAGAGTGTTCACAACATCCTTCACAAGGTTCTTGAGCCTTTTCCTCAAGTGAAAAATTCTCTACAACCCCATAAACCGATTTGTAGGCACACATGCCTCTCTCTCAGCATAAAACATATCCAAAAAATGGCTACATTCAAGAAAAACATCACTAAATCTCTTTCCAACACTCAACTCCTCTCTTGTTGTTCAAAAACTACAAGTAAAAAACTACTCTTTATGCAAAAACGTGATTGTCTAAATATGCCACCTTGGCCATATGAATTTCCTCTCTTTTCTTGTTTTATTGACTTGAATTACATTCTTCCCCAAGCTAATCATGTCCATTCTCTCTAATAACTATGGGATGTGACTCCTCACACCCACCCTATTATAGGAGTTTAATGATTGGCTTTAGGATCACTCAGCAACAAATAGAAGGTTTACCCAATAATAATAATAATTCAGGAATGTGGGTTGGATTAATGCCCATAAATAAATCCCCCTTGTACCCCTCTCTCTTGTGGAATCATACACCCCCCCCATCGTTCTTCATCCTTTTCGTATTGCATCCAGTGATTACTATTTTTATTAATTATTTCCATGCACATAATATACCATTAAGCCTTCAACCACATTAAACTAATGTAGTCTCTTCACCCCAACACATCGACTCACCAACCTAAATCACATTTATACAATTACATTATAATTCATGGGGATTAAAACTAAGGATTCTACAAAAATCCATTAATAAATCTAAAGGATATGTTGAGGCTAAGAAAAGGGTAAAAGAACAAGCAAAAGTTTCAAAAAAGAAGCAAGCAACGAAGAAAGAGGATGAGGCTCAAGCACAAGATAATGCTAAATCCAAAAAACAAAAAAGATTGTGAGATGAAAGAGAAAGAAGAAGTTGAAGCAAGAAAGAGATAAGATGCCAATGAAAATATCAAAAAAGGTGCTAAGATTGACAAGTTAAAAAGAGAAATAGAATAAAGAAAACAAGTTGTAGTTGAAGCAGAAAATCTGAAAAAATAAGAGCAAACTAAAAAATAAGTTGAAGCAAAAGCAGACAAGAAAAGGAGAATAGATGAAGAATTAAAGAAGGAAACTTGGGATGATGTTGAGTTAGAGGAGAGAAGCAAAGAGGAAAAAGAACATAAATAGAAAAATGGGTAGAATGAAAGCAATGTTGAGACACAAGACCAAAAACCCATAATTCCTCAGAATTTTATGAGGACTTTTGCTCCAGGTATGGTCACAGGAGGGGAAGGACCAAATCATATACTATTTTTTGAGATGGCCAACCTGGAAATGTTTACATTTGATAGAAAAAGGAAACGTGTGGAAATACAAACTCACAAACATATAAATATTTGCCTTGATAAATAAATGGTACCCATCACTAAATCTAAAGTGTTGAACACTAAGAAATCAAACCTTAAGTCAACTAATAATACTACGCTTGCAATTTCCCAAGCCACTATCCATGAGGAAATTAATACTGAAAGAAAAATCAAGGCATATTAGGATAAGATCGCCTTACTAGAAAATCAAGTTGAATACTACAAGTCTAGCTAGTATGATGTCTTTTCCTTTATTGACTATGCCTTCATAATTCAAAATGAATTAAATGATGCCCAAAGGGGTTGTATCCAATGGTGGAAAGTGAGGAGTTTTTCATCCTTCAACAAGGTTCAATTCCCATGGGGGAACCTTGAGGTAGTGGTCAAACATGTGGTTTCACCCAGAGATATTATATTAAATGGTATTGTTACTCATGCACACTTAAGTGGATGGAATCCCATCGCCATGTCCTTCAATTTTGAGGCCCCGAGGGTGTAGAATAGTCAGTGATGGAGTTTATAGTTAAGGCACTATGTTATGTGAAGTCACCAATTCCAAACCCTCAACTAGCCTTGTGTGTCTCGTGAGGGGTCATGTTGGCATGCTTGGGGTTATAGTGGTATCAATCAGATAACATGACCATGTGTCATGCGAATGTGTGCCCGACTAGTTGAAGATTTCCCCAGTCAAAAAACAAAAAATTAAATGATGTTCAAAGAGAATTTATGAAAGAGCTTAGTACCTAAAAGTCCACGGAAAATATATTCCAGACATTCAAAACCATTTCCGAGCCTAGAATATTTCATAAGAACAATATCAACTATAGATTGATAATACAAAAATATGGTAGGCATATATTGAAGAAATTCCTCCAGAAATCCCCACTTTCATTGAGAGAACTTTACCAAAGATTGAATATGGTCTTATATATTGGAGGCATTCAACCAAAAATGCTATTAGGGTAATTCAAAATTTATTAAGGTAATTCAACATGACACAATTGATTGTGCCACAATGTGGCAAGTGAAATATAATATTACTAATACTTTCCATCTCCCATCTTTTGGAGAAAAAGATCATTTCTTCCCTGTAACACCCCGATTTTAACCCTTATGAACTAGAATGTATTATGTAATTGTGACTTAGGCTGGTGAGCCAATAAAGTTTAAAAGGGGCCAGAGTGCCTAGGAAATGTAATACTTCATATACATTAATAAAATACATTGCTAGCTACAAGAAGGACAAGGACAACAGAGATAGGGGGCTATGATCCCACAAGAAAGGGGGCTTAAGGGAATAAGTCTTTTTATTATATTTTATTTACCCATAATTGATTCTTTGGAGAAAAGGGGTTACATGAGATTCTTGGGAGGAAGTCCATGTGGTTCTTGATTTGCAAGGAAATATATAAACCCATATTTGGTCTGTTTGGGGGTTCACTCGCTCACTCATTGTTCATTTTTCACACCTTTCACTCTGTTCTCTCTCCATTCATTATTTCACCCACTCTTCATTCCTCATTCATTTGGATCTTGGCTTGGGAAGGAAAAACAAATTATTAGAGAGGCATGGTTTTGTTGGATGTAATGACTGCTAGTGTATTTCAACCATGAATTAATGCCTGCATGTTTGAGATGATTTGGCACGGGTTAAGTTTTGTTCACAACTACAAATCCTGAGAGTCCCAACATGGATATTCTTGACTAGATACATTGGAGCCCTGGAAGGAGGTGGATGGCCCGAGGAATTGCATGGTAGAGAAGGGGGTCCATTCTCTTGGGTTGTGTAGGTTGGATAGAAGAGAGCTAGTGTACCTTAGATTGTTGTGTGTGTTGAGAAGCCTATGAGATATTGAGTGCTGACTGGGTTGGGATGATGAGTGAAACCCTGGAATCGTCCTTGTGGATTCATAGCCCTAGCTCGGGGGTGACATTGTTGTGGATACTTTAAAAAACAATGTCTACGGTTGGGTGGAACTTCCTTGGTATGCAACCAATTGGTGATCCGTTTCATTAAAGATAAGTGCTCTCTGTCATGATTTTATTTACATGTGTCTTTATTCCACTATGTATTAATTATTATCTATGAGATTCATGTTAATAATGTGCATGCTTGTTGGTTATTTTTTGTGCATGGCACACTATTTATTTTGTTTATGTTGTAGCATGGATCTTGGTTAATGCATGTGAGTCTTTCATGCTTGATTTCAGATTAATTATTATCAGAATTCAAAATCGATTCAGAAGCGAGTTTTGAAGTAGCGTGGTCAACTTGTGTATGGATGGGTACATTACATATTGGTATCATAGCTTCTAGTTCAACACCAGAGTGGTATGGGCCCAAATGGGTGTGAATCAAGAAGATTCGTTGTTACAGATTCAACTGGTACAAATTTTGGGGAAAATGGTGGAAAATTAGAGTGAAATCCCCAAATTTGTGAGCAAATTTGCATTTAAAGGATTCAGATTGTTTGAGAGGTTTAATGGATTTGATCTATAAAGTTGCAGAGTCAAATTTGACTTGGAATATTGAAGAAATTTGTAATTTTAATGGTCATGGTAGTGCGGAGAAGATTTTAGATAATCCACGGTCGAGATCATGTTCGATCTTGCGATTAACGACCCATATTCGTTCTTTAAAAAATTAAAAATATTAATGTTTTCGAAGTTTGACAAAGTTACTAGATCGATGGACGAGATTCATTTCAGGGGTTTGAGAAATGAGGTAAATCGACGGCCCGCATTCATTCTTGGTCATTTGGGAAGTCAGAGGAAATCAACGGTCAAGATTCAATCTTAGAGGTCCGAGAAAGGTGTTATCGATAGGCCTTTGGGAAGGAATTGTTGGAAGGACTTTGGAGTCGGGTCGGAAGAGAAGTCGACGGTAGAATCCTGAAAGAATGAGAGTCATTAGATCAGTCAGGATCTTTCTCAGTCATCAGATCTCGCTGAGTTGTGATTTTGGAAAGGAGTTTTTAGAAGATCTAGTTTAGAAGAATTATGATGGTATCAAACATGAATATTCTTCGATACCCTATGTTTACAACAACGAATATTGCCTAATATTTTCCACTCCAAGTGATAAGGGATCGAAAGTGGAATATTCTTTGATACCCTCCCTTTTCGGAGCAACAAAACTTCTCTGAATTTTGAACTCCAACTTATAAGTTTTGAATGATCAGGTATCGAGATGGAATATTATTCGATACCCTTCCTTTTTGGAGCAGCGAAAATTCGTTGACTTTTTGAACACCGACTGATAAGTTCTAATGGTATCGAACGAGGATATTGTTCGATACCCTCTGGTCGGAGCGGAAAATATTGCTTAATATTTTCAACTCCGAGTGATATGGTATTGAACGAGAATATTTTCCATTACCTTATGGTTAGAAAGGAGAAGATTTCCTACTATTTTCAACTCTGACTGATATGGTATTATTCGTGAATATTCTTCGATACCCTTTGGTCAGAGGCAAATATTTCCTAATCTTTTCAAATTCGAGTGATAAGGTATCGAGAGGGAATATTCTTCGATACCCTCTAGTCGGAGTAGTGAAACTTCATCAACCTTCTGAACTCTGAAGGAAACGTTTCGACAATATCAAGAGGGAATATTCCTTGATACCCTTTGGTCGAAGTGGCGACAATTTCCTAATTTTTGGAACCTCGAGTGACCAGTTCCAAAGGTATCAAAATGGAATATTCTTCGATACCCTTGGGTCAGAGTGGTGAAGCTTACCTAATTTTGTGAACTCCAAATGAAAAGATCTAATGGTATCAAAAAGGATTATTCCTTGATACCCTCTTTTCAGAGTCATGTTTGAGCTCGATTCTTCAACACTCTGAATGGAACCTCTGGTAGATGGTCCATATCTATTCTTATTTTAAGATCAATAGTGCAGATTGCCCTGTAGGCAAAACTGCTCCACTATGTCAAAATAAAAACTAAGTCTGAAGCCAATTTTTTTATTTGGACCATAATTAGAGCATATCAAGTTAGATTGGGATGAAACTTATGGGTTTTTTCTGCAGAGATGATTTCTACAAAAGTTCTAGAGAGGTCCCTTGTCCATTTCGACTTTCATTTGTCATAATGACAAAATAATGGTTTTTAAAGATATGGGTCCAGATCATTGGCAAAGGTCTAAATTAAGTTGAAATTCATTGAGAGTATCAAGAAAGAAGACACATAAATAACCCATGAACAAACTAAATAAATCCTAAGTGGATTGGAATGGGGAATTGCTGAAATAGGCCAAAATCCACTATTCTGGGCCACTTTTTTAGGATTTATGAGATTTTCAGAGGAAGAAAAGTGACCCCATATCACGAAACATATTTTTTATTTATTTATTTGACATTTTATTTACTCATAAATACAAACAACTTTGGTTTAGTGAAAATTTTCCAGAAGTGCATAGATTGAGAGAGAGCCATTTTTGTGAAAAATTCAAAGTTTGGAAAAAGAGGTGAAAAAGGGCAAAGTTGTCATTTCCAAATTGTTGTAGATTTTTACTAGAGAATTAGATTGAAAATATGGGAATTTTTTATGAATTACTTGTCATTTTAATTATATACACCTCATACAGAAGTTTCTCTAGTTCCTGGCATATTTCCTTCTGTAGTTGACTGAAGTTGGCATTTCAATAAAATTTCACCAGTGGAGAAAATGCAAAAATGGGGTGAAAGTGGATTTGTCAGGAAGCCATAACTTTCATCTCAGAAATTAGAACGGGGAAAGAGTATATACATTGGAAATATGATTCATAGAAGAATTACCTGCAATTGTTAGAATTTGGATAATTGTGATATAATTCTTCATGAAATGAGCAGAAAAAGTATATGTAAATTTAATTGACAAATTTTATGATAGGTATAATTCTAACAAAATGGTTGCTTGCAAATTTGAGAGAACTAGAGGTATAATCAGATCAATTCAAGACTAGGATCATATATCAGAGTCATGGAAGCATGACAGAGCTTACATAAGTTGGATGACAGAATAAATAACTACAGGGAAAGTAATGAAAAATGGATAAAGAACTCGAGAAGAGCATAATAGAGGGATTATTATTTAGCTGCTACCGAGTGTGAATAAATTGCAGGTACAAAAAAGTCAAGAATCCTCACATAGGATATGAATCTAGTAGGTCAATAATTTCATTAATGGGCATATAAAGGAAAATTAAGGCTCCATATCCTTGAAGGTATAGATGTGTAGATAGTTGCAAGCTTGATGTGGAAGAAAACAAAGAGTTTAAGAGGTTGTGTCTGAATAATCTCTATGTGTCAAGCATAGGAGTTTCAGGGAAGGATTTGTTAGATATGAATTAGATACTTGTATAAAAGAACTTAGTGAAAGAAATCCACTTCTGATATTAGAGTTCATAGTGGAAGCAGGATGCCAATGCTGAGAAATTGGAGATAGAAAAATGAATGCTCTTTCACTTGAAAGTGCCACTGAATGAAAATAGACTTCCACTGGGAATGGTATTAAGCGTGAAAGGTATGGTTTCACAGGGAAATGTTAATGAAGTAATCTAATGGACAACTAGGAGTAACAATATTTGATTCAAGATTTTTGTGGTAGTAGAGTGATGGGATGTTCCGAGCTACTTCATTCCAAGGTTCTGGAATGTTTCATAAAGGTAAATTTTTGATTTGACTGCCTAAGAGAAGCTACTACAAATAGAAAAAAATGGTTAGATTGCAGAATGGCTACATGGAACTTGAATGGAAAGTGTTCAATTGATGGAACAATGTAAATGTGTTGAAACTGCATAGAATAGATCTAGCTAAACAATAATACACACATTTGCAGAGAGAATTTGAGAAATAAGAAGAAGGAGAGAAAGAATAGAATAATTCTCATTAACCGTTATGAATAATGAATAATTTACACATGATATACTCTATATAACTCAATGAGTGCGCACTGGAGGAGAACCAATGCACCATAGTGGTGGTCTAGAGTGATCTGGACACACACCAATAGTTACAAGAGTGAACTGCCACCTAGTCTAGTCTCTCGGGCAGTTACAGGAGTGAACTGCCACCTAGCTGAGTTAACTAGTCAACTAGTCTTCAGTTAACTGACTGAACAAAGAGTAGTGAAGAGTAGATCAGGGAATAAATGGTAATGTGTCATTCTGGTGATGATCCCAAGGAAAGTGCGCATTAGCTGGTGATGATCCCAATGTTGCATGGTGACAAAACCAATGCAACATCTAAACTCAACTCAACTAGTCAAACTGAAGTGTCAACTGAAAGAGAATATTCTCCAGGTGGAATATTCTCCCCTAACATATAGGAGACTAGATAATGACTAATTACGACTAATAAACAAGGAAAAAAATTAGGAAAAAGAAATCCTAGGTGTGTGTGAAGTAACTCCAACACCCCCCATGAACATCACTATGGTGAAAATAAAGAATGGGTCCTGGCAACAAGGCCATGTTAGGTACCCAAATACAAAATATACACTTAAATAAAGTGAGGAAAGAGGGAAAAAATCATGGGAAACCCCCCCCTCAAGGTACAATGTATGTAAAAGGAAGAACTACAGTTGCTAGGAAACTGCGTCCTTCACTCCAAGACGACTTCATAGAGAATGAAAGTTATGCTCAGTGAAGGTATTGGTGAAGATATATGCCATCTGTTTTGCTGAAGGACATAACTGTAGGTCGATGATCCCCTCGTGTACTAAGTCCCATATGTAGTGCATGTGGATATCGATGTGCTTCGTCTGCTACCTCTGAACTAGATCTCTGTAGAACTTCAAAGTGCTCTAGTTGTCACACCATATGATGATCGACCGGTGAAACTGAATTCCCAAATCATTGAGAAAATGTTGTAGCTACATAGCCTGAATGGTTATGTTATCTACCTCTTTGTACTCTGCATCATCTGAAGATAGAGAAATGACAGCTTTCTTATTGCTTGACCAACAAATAGGCCCGGAACCAAGATTGAGTGAGTAACCAGATGTGGACTTGCAATCAGTGCTATCGCCAACCTAGTCAGAATCAGTAAACCCGATGAGATATAATGTAGAGTCTGCTACATAATGTATTCCAAAGGTGATGATGCCCTGTACATATCGAAGGATACACTTTGAAACCTTCCAATGTAGCTCATGTGGCTCCTGCATGAACCTGAAAACTATGCCAACTGCATATGAGATGTATGGTCTAGAGTGTGTGAGATACAAAAAGCTCCCCACTTGTTTTCTGTATAGTGTGATGTTAACTAGTGGAGTTTCCATGCCATCCTCAAGTTTGACTCCTGATAGGAGAGGAGTCAGAGTAGACTTGTAGTCTGTCATGTGAAATCTCTCAAGGAGATCTCGTGCATACTTGGATTGAGACAATTTGATGACTGATGCATCCTGACTGATCTCGAGTCCAAGGAAGAAGTGTAGAAGACCCATGTCCGTCATAAAAAACCTGTCATGTAGAATCCTCTTGACTGTAGCAATCACTGAAGTCGAGCAACCGGTGATCAACAAATCATCAACATACAGAACTAAGAGTAGAAGTGAATCAACCGTTATGAGCATGTAGACATTTGGGTCTAATTTACAAAGTACAAAGTTTTGTGACAACAGGTAGGACTCCATATTGGCATACCATACCCTCAGAGCCTGCTTGAGGCCATAAAGGGACTTCTTCAGTCGACATACCAAATATGATTCCTGCGTAAATCCATGGGTTTGCTCCATATATATCTCCTCAGAGAGATCACTGTGAAGAAATGCATTCTTCACGTCCATCTGATGGACTTCCCATCCCTTGGCTGCTTCAATGGAAAGTTCCATTTGTATGGAATCCATCTTCGATAATGGAGCGAAGGTCTCATCATAGTCAATACCATGCACCTACTGAAAGCCTTTCGAAACAAGCCTGGCTTTGTATCTGCTAATCTGTCCATCTGCTGCCCTCTTGGTCCTGTAAACCCATATGCATCTAACAAGTTTCCTCCCAGAAGGAAGGGGAACCAAATCCCAAGTCTGGTTCTCGAGGAGGGAGTTGTACTCCTCCTGCATGGAAGATTCCCAAAAGATATTTCCAGCAGCCTCGCCATAAGATTGTGGATCTGAATATTGAACCAAGAAAAGATCCATGGAGGGAAATGGTTTAGTGGAAGTGAGTGCAATAGGAGGTTCCTCGAAATCAGATCGAGTCCTCCTAGTATCATCTGGATCACCAATGAGATCCCCTGCATCCTGAAGAGTAGTCTTTTCCCACTTGGGCCTCTTCTCTTGCTCTGCAACTACATCTGGATTCTCTGAATCTGCATCTGACTGTACTAACTTTGTATCTAAATCATTTGAGTCCTCTGAATCAGAACTCTCAATCTAAGAAGAGTCAGCATGTGCATGCTCATCATATTGGACATGTGGAATAGTGAAGGTGTCTGCATGTGGCTGTTGAGGTACATGCAAGACACTTTCCTCTAATTGGACACTATGCTCAATGATGAGCCGATCCAAGGAAAGATCAATAATTATATATCCCTTCACACTGTCAGGGTATCCAACAAAAATACACTCAGTTCTCTATGGATCAAGTGCCTTCCTATTTTCAGAGGGAATGTGGGCCCATGCACATGAACCGAAAATGCGAAAGTGGGTCACTTCCGGTTTGAGGCCACTCTAAGCCTCGTAGGGGGTCTTATCTTTGAAAGATCTATGGGGAGATATGTTTTGGATGTATGTTTCACAATTCACTACTATAAATGGACAGAATTTTCGACACCCTACTATCATACCCCTGACATTTGACATCACTCAAAAGCCGCTTATGAGGGCTCAACAGGCGTCGAAAAATCTCCCATGGTTTTTCCGACATTGGACTATCATCGGTATTCCGACTCCCCTAACGTTTGATGATCGACGACCTTTAAAAATTTAATTTCAAAGGACAATCGGAAAACTACTGACGACGTTCGTCGGTCTACCGATGAATATTTTGACACTATCCCGCCGACGTGACTGACGAGCGTGTTGTAGTTTCAACGCTTTGATGGGAGTGTTTCCCGTTGGAAGTCCGACCTGTAGTAGTCGGAAGACCAACGGACCTGAATATTTAAAAAAAAAAAATTGTTGAAAAGAGGCAAGGCATTATTTTTCTCAAGTTCATAAAAGGCATTGAAGGTTTCTTCAACACTGACCAGCCCATTCTGGTTGCCAAATTCTACAAGATCCCAGAGAAAATCATCAGTTGGCTCAAGCTTCAACAAAGGCAGAGATGGATTGGTTGTTGCAATTGGAAATGGGGCAAAGAAATGGCATGGAATTTATTAAAAGATGATTCTATCAAGTAATAGGGCAAAGAAATGGAATCGAATTTATCAACATTAGTCCCTCATGGCTGCATAAATGTATTGTCCATGTTCATACCAAACCAAAATTTATTCACTTGTAGCACCTATGGGATTCACAAAATGGGTTTAGTAACTCTAATCATCTAGTCATACCATTTGTTGAAAGTGGCCTCATTGAATGAAAAATTCTTAGTG
>JASDQU010333948.1:0-12623 GCA_032191745.1 Picea mariana
GGGGGGTCATCTCTACAGGATACCAGAGGTAGTTCCAACTACTGCCCCACCTAAACAGTGTTGCAAGGTAGTATCTCATACTGCAAAATTCATCTTCTTTACAATTTGTTCAAAAGGGGAACAGAAGGACACTGCAACCGCTATAACCTTGCCCCAAGCACCTTCTATCCAATAGAAGAAGGTCGACAAGGTTGCAACAAAGCGCAAAGATTCCTTCTGCACACATTCATCTCATGTAGCCAGACTAGTTAAAAAGGTCCAACCCTTCCAGCCACAATTCCGTGACAACCTTCAACAAGATAAGAAACACAACTTCTCTCGGAAGGCAAGTAGCTCACCAAGATTCAGTTTCAGTAATCGCTTTCCCCTCTCTGCCCGGAACTCAACAGAATGGGGACCATTGCTTCCTAAGGAGGGAGGAGTGATCCAGGTGGATATTGGTGGCCACCCACCTTCTCCAACTGGCTCAAAATAGTTTTTTGGAATTTTTGGTAATTTACTATTTTTAGTAGTTTTTCGGGTCCTGAACTTCTGGAGCCGTTTTGAGGCCCTAAACGATGTTTTTAGAGAAAACGGGGAGCAACATGGATTATAGATCAATGTTGTTCACCCAAAAGTTGTAGTTCTCGGATAGATCTTTCCAACGATCTATCATGCGCTCCAAACGAAGATCGTATGCCAAAGTTATGCCCCTGGGAAGTTGACGTATCAACTACCCCCATCGGGGCCCACAAACCTTTTGGATTTTCATCTTCCGGGGTTAGGGTTTTGGATTTTCCTTATGTTAAAAAGGCCCTTAAAGCCTCATTGTAATAATCATCTTCTTGCAAATGCGAGTATCTGTCACATCTCTTCTCAGAGATAAGCTGCCACCATTCTAGCAAGTCTTTCACTCTGTATTTTTACAGTCTCTGTACATTTATTTGATTAATAGAAATCATGTATTACTGTATATCTGTGTTTATGGTTGCATCTATGATACATTTCTATTATATTATTGAATATCTGCGATATCTCTGTGCATTTCTTTATTATATCTCCATTCTCATTTCGTGCCGAAAATAATCTGGATCAACAACTGCATTGACTTGTCTTTCCATTTCATCCATTTGTCCTACAACTTCTTGTATCGCTTGTTCTTTCACCTCCGGGGAAGTCGTAGGAATGTGTTTTTCCTTGAGGTTTTCGATCTCCTGTAGGTATTGATCAATTATTTGCACAATGTGATAAATATAATGTGTTGTGTTGGGCTATGCTACTTGCGCGTTATTTGGGATTTTGTCATAGGATGTAGTCACTCCCTGCTCAAGCCTATCTATGCGATCTTTCTGTTCTTCTTTCTCTGTAGTCAACTGGTCACATGTAATTTATATCATTTCTGTGACTCCTCTGCTCACCTCTAGGTTTGTGGCATTTATGTGGGCCCTCAATTTTACTTCCTGCATTACACTCGCTTGTATCCCATATAGAGCCTTCATGGGTATCTGTGCCATTATTATGTCCAGATCTTGGACCTCCTGCAATAGTGTTTGTGATGTTTCATGATCAAGCCTGATCATTTCATGCATGACGGTAAATGTGTCGCTGATCTAGGAGACAAATTGTACCGTCTCTTCATCTTGCTTCTGCTCAGGTGGCCTCAGTACTGCCTTCTGCTGCTACGCGGTGGATTGAGATTCTACATGGCCCCGTAGCTATTGTATATTCTCACGGAATTCTATTAGTTTGGCCATGATCTTCTCTCTCCGTGCCTCTATTGTTTTGACCGCTTCCTCACTCCTGTCTTGGACCTTGTTCATGAAGAGCTCTGCATCATCCCAAGTGAGGGTGATTTATGGGTCCTCTATGTCATATTTCCTTTTTCTATGTGCATATGTTCCTTGCGTGACCTCCTTTGTTGATTGTGAGGGATGTGCCTCACTTGTTGTGCCTGGTCTTATTTCTTGTTGACCCTATGTTGGCTTCTTTGTCATATCATGTTTCTGGATTCCTGTTCGTGCTGTTGTGGGCATTCTCCTTGGTTTTTTTGGGATTGTGCTCCCACTTGGCACTGTCCACGCAATTTTTGTCTGAGTATTTCTAGCCAAACTCTCAGTTCGTGCTGACGAGCGTGCATCAATTGTTTCTTTAGGATTAGTATAATGTGTCATACATGTCTTGGTGGTGGGTTTTGTTATTGGTTGCTGTCACTATGCAGGGAAATATTTGATGATCCACTCCGCGTCCTCTCTGGTCACACAATACTTCATCTTCAACCATGCTCGCTTGGGATCCCTCATAGCTTGGATCCATTTATGGTGTCAGGATGCCTTGAACTTTGCAATCCCCTCTATTTCCTATGTAACCTCCCTCAGGATGCGCCATGTGTTAGCAGTGTGCTGATGAATTTATTCTAGCATCATGGAAAACACTGTGTTGTTTTCATGTCGTGCTTTGTTGTCCTTCACCTGTCAGAGGGACTCTTACCTAGCTGTGTAGCACATTCTCATCCTGTTGATGAAGGTGGTGTACTTGGGCTCCTGCCACCATGTGAGAGTGACCAATATCATCAACCAGAAGTAATGGAACTCATTTCCATTATTCTGCGCATCGTGATAGTCTAGTAGGAACTGGCTCAGTAAGTATTGTGCCCAACTGAACATCATCTCTTTTTCTCACTGTGCTGCTACTATAATTACACATGCAGGGGATTCCTCTCGATGACACTTCCTCAGTAATTTTCTTACTATCATTTTCTTGGTGAACCATGTCACGTCATCATTGATTTCTTTTATAATGAGGCCTCTACTCCCCCATGACGTGCTAAATTGTGCCTTTGCCTGCTTTGCTAGTTCCTTCTCGTGCGCCTTGTTTTCCAAAAAATATTCTGGCTGTGCGCCAACTATGGGAAATCCTATAATCTTGGAAATGAGTGCCATGTCAATTTGTATGGGCCTGTCCGTCTATAGGATGACCCCATGGACTCGAGCCACTAGTTGCTTGATGCAGAGACCAAAATTTTTGCCTTGCCTGAAGTGTGGAATGTCCAACAAGTTCATGATGTCAGAGTTGTATAGCCCTGTAATCCAGTGCGCTCTTTCTAATACTAGCCTTCCTAGGGTTCTAACCTCCCCTGTGTTGATGAAATAATATTATGTGACCAACTCCGGGAAATTTTCTACGCCACGCACGTCATTGTCTGCGTAGCACAACTTGGACACTTTCCCCAACATGTCCTTGATAGTGGGTACTATGTCTGGAATGAATGGTAAAGAAATATATAGACTCTCGGGGGTCTTATTTTTTTCCCCATTGTGGATGTTCCTACCTTGGTGACTTCTGCGCTATCCTCATCCCTAGGGGAGTCTAGTCGGTCTGTTATGTCCTTGATCGGGACTTCTTCTCGTGACTGGGACAGTCTTTGTTCCTCTGTGTAAGTGGGTCTTGTAATCTCCTCAGGGTTAGGGTTTGAAACACCATTCTCATCCCCAGATCTCTTCTGTACTTCTACCTGTTGCGATGTAGGGAGCTCTTCCTCAAACCTCGTTGGGATACTAGACTCTAGCTCCGAGGTGGTCACGTCCTCGAGTTTGACTATTGTCATGGGTTGTATCGTTTCTTTGCACCTCTGACCTTGTCGGGTGACCTTGATATACTGGCCTGATGACCCCAGATTCGGTGGAGCATCTTGCATGATTGTCATAAGCTTGGCTGGTTACGATGACAATTTCAAAATTAGGGAATGAATTCTTCTAATTTATATGAGCTCAAAATTCACTAAGTGTGGAATTATTGTGCACTTTCCGCCCTTTATAGACCTCCTCGTGGTCATTTTTCACTTTTTGTGTACATTCGCGCCAACTTTACTTTTTATTGTGCACTTTATTTTGACATCTGGCGCGGTAACTCCTGTGCACAACTTTTTCTATGTTTTTGTATTTTCTATGGTTTGTATTTTTGTATCTTTTTTTCTTTCTTTTTCTCTTTTTGTTTGGTTTTGTCATTTTTATATCTAGTATCTACTATGTTACACTATATACATACTTGATTTACTGCACTGTCCCTGTTTATAATTGGTGAGGTCGACTGTCCCTGTATAGCTTCAGTTGACTCCTATTGATCATTCCCTTCAATTCGATTCCTGCTAGATCCTTTAGTTGCACAGATCCTCCATATGTGACATGTTGGACTTCATATGACCCTATCTAATGCATTCTAAATTTACCCAGATGTTGAAATAATTTGTTGTCATATAGCAAGAATAAGTCTCCTTTTTCTGTTGTGTCAAGATTTGTCTTTGGATTTTCGCACTTCCTGGTGAAATCCTACTAGAATCTTATCCTCTTCCATCTCCATGAGTTGACTTAGCCTTTCTTCTACTGCATCCAGTTCTTTCATGTTAGTAATGGCTGCAACGTGCAGAGTAGGTACCATAAATTCCAATGGTACTATTGGTTCCTGTCCATACACCATTTTGAATGGTGTCTTCCTTGTTAACTTTTTACATGTAATTCTGTATGCCCATAGTACTTCTGGTATTTTCAAATCTCAATCATCCCTATTAACATTGCATATCTCTGTCAAGGAATTCTCCAAGATCTTGTTGAAGGCTTCTACTGTTCAATTTGCTTGAGGGTGGTATGGTGTACTCTTCTAATGATAGAATTCAAACTCCTTAGTCATAGCCTTGATAATGTTTTTGATGAAGTGAGTACCTTGGTCACTCATCAAAATCCTTGGACATCCAAATCTAGAGATCACTTTCTCAAACAAGAAGTGTGTTGTTGTCTCCACACTATGTTGACGATTAAAATCACAACGATGAAAACGACGTGCAAAGGATTGCTAATCTCTATTATTTGTTTATGATAATAATAATTAATTAGTAGGTGGGACCCCCTTGTAGACTAGAGGCGATATGATGGATGTGTTATGCTTATAGGTTTTCTATTGTTATATTGATGCCTACACAATCTTCTATAGTTGATGATGCAGTCTTAGTTTCATTCGTTTTGACAACATGGTTGGTTGATGCATTGTGGCTAAATGTTGTTGATGTTCACTCGTAATACAAAACAATGTTGTGGATATAAGGATTATTTTGTTTTATAGGTGCTATGTTGTACATTAAACATTCAATAATGTTCTTACACATGATTTTATGCAAGGGGATAATTAAATGATATGGAATCTTGAGATCAAAACAAAAAGGAAAAAAACTATGGATAAGTCCTAAGTCTATGGCAAAAGGATTATATATAAACCTTGAATTTATATATAATTGTTACAAATAGGAAGTGATGGACCTAGTTGTTATACTATGCATTTTGGTTAAAGAGTTATATTGAAAGAACATATGGTAATGTTAACGTATGGTTATTATTAAATTTTTAATGTGTTTCAGGTGGCACACTATACAATGGATATGGCATTGAATCTATGCAATGGTTATTGTATTGAATTTAATGGTTGATGTTATGGAAATGGGTTGGATAGTACATTGAATTGAATAGGGATAAGTGAGGAAGCGACGTGCATTTATTTCACATCACTCCAAACCACCCTCGAGCCCGTCACCCTAGCCATAGTTTCATTTTGGCTTTGTTGGTTGTGGAAGCTCCACGATTTTAGGTTTTGAAAGGGAAAGAAACAGGCCAACTCTTCCTTGAAGAGATTTTTTCGGGTATGGCTCCTTGCATTTCATCCATAATGGACTCTCTATATTATGAATCATTTGGTTGGCTCAGGATTGCATGAGTTTTGTATTTTTGTTGCGTTTTCGACTAGGTAACAATGTTGTGTTATGGTGTTCTCTGTGATTATTGTGGAATGTTGGAATTTTGAAGGAAAGTAATGGGTGTTATTTCTTTGTAAAGTCTGTGCATCTGTTATTGATTTAAGGAAATATCGATCATGTTTGGTTTTTATGATTATTCTTTATGAAAAATGATGATAATGGTGCAATGAGATATGAGTTTTATTTCTATGAGATTTTGCCACCAGTCTGGGTATCAGTTGTTGTCTCCCCTTTTTTGTCTCGATTGTTGTTGTGATTCGTTCTCTAGGTTGCAATGCAACCATCGATAGTGGTATTTTTCTTTCTCTATTTGGCTGAGCCACGAGCTATTGCTTGTTATGGTTTTTCTTCATTATAACTATCGCTGAAATCATTTCACAGTCCAATCTTTGTATTGCCCATAATATTAATTGGAAGCATGTATATGTATCCAATGGCCACAGGTTGTGCTTTGGCATTATTTTCATACGTGTTTTAAGCGCTCTCTCCTCTCATATCTGTTGTAGTGGCTGACTGATATGTTGTTAAGCCTCACTGTTAAAATTGTTTCGAAGGTTATGGAGCTCTTTGGTGTTTGGAAGAAGCACGACCTCTCTGTGTCTTCAAGGACTATTCCTTGTTTAGACCAATCCTCGTTACCTCTCTACAATAAAGTTTTAAGAGACATCTTCCTATGCCTTCTTTGTTGAGTTCGAATTTTTTTCTTCTACTAGGGAACTTTCAAGATTTTGGGGTTATAATTTAAAAGACT
This sequence comes from Picea mariana, assembly GCA_032191745.1. NCBI lineage: Eukaryota > Viridiplantae > Streptophyta > Pinopsida > Pinales > Pinaceae > Picea > Picea mariana. Next base: position 6,528 of record JASDQU010333948.1, read on the forward strand.
ATGGTGTTTTCAAAAGAACATGACCCTCTGTTGTTCCAAGAATATACTTGATTACCTGTGGTTGCTTCTTGGTGGTAACTTCTTTTAGGAGGTAAAAGGATTATGGTCTCTCTGTTTTTTCGAAGATTAATCAAACTCTCAAGAACCCAACTTGGTTCTATTGAGCCTTACTTGATTCTATTCCTCCTCGACCACCTTTTGGTTCTATCAAGATTTTGGGGTTACAAGTTTAATGACCGAGGTACTTATAAAGAGAGCACGAGCTCTTTCACTTCAAAGACCATATCTCAATGGAGTCTATGTGTTTCCTCTCTGTGATAAATTTGTTGGAAAGGAAAAAAAGTATGGGTTACCTATAGTACTGAGAACTTTATTTTTGATTGATTCATGGTTATTCCATCCATCACTGTGTTAAAACCTAGCACATCCATGATTCCAATTAAGTTTAAAAGGCACCTTTGTGTGGTTTGGTTCTATTCTCTTCATGCACCATATGTCTCTGTCTTTTGTCGATCATTTCTTTTGAAAGGAAGTCTGTATATGTTTGATGGATAAGGATCTCAGGTTCAAAGCTACATGTTTTTGGTTAAATGCTAGTGTCGATTTGAGATTGGTGTCGATTATATTGTTGAAGACTTGTGTGTATGCTTGTTTCATCAAACATGATCTTGGTTCTATCCATATTTAAGAAGGACTTATTTGTGATTAAATTGGGCCCAATTATTGTTTGATGATAGTGGATTATGTCAGCTAGAGTTGAAAATGCGACTATTGGAGGTTAGCATTGGGTCTATTATTATTTGATTTCAAGAATTGAACATTGGATATGGATAATTGGAATCACTATGCATATTATTTTTGTTTTAAAAGGAAAAGGTAAGCATTAAAACATACAAGATTGTGGCTCGAATGGTTATGTTTTTATTGTGGAATTGGAAATGATATTTGCATAGTTATTGTATAGGATGCACAGATTGATATAATTGAAGAATTCTGGGAAATTAAGTTGTTTTTATTAAAGACTGCAAACAATCTGTATGTAAATAAGGGGCAATGAAATGATTTTGGTATTGAAAGTGGATTCTTTTTGGATTGTGATTGGAACAGACTTATGGTTGTTGGTTAATTTAATATATTTTATGAACAATATCCATATTATTCTCTCTCATTTTCTGACTGTTTCTCTCACTATAACCCCCTCACGATCCCAAATTCATTTTTACACTCCTTGTTCATTAAAATAAATTAAAACTCTATATGGAAGTCGTAAAAGATGACATGCAGATAGATGGCAGCTGATATATTTTGGTATTGTTTGCACAATCAGTTATTTAATGAATTATTGAGCAGTACTCATGTTCTTAATCTGTTTCATGATATAACTTTTCCTCTTATTACAATCCCCCCATATATCCCATGAACCCTATTTCACTCCCTACTTATTTGACAATTATTAAATATTTTTTATGGATTGGATTGCATGGGTCTTATGTTAATTTTTGAGCAAAAAATTGTTTCATATAAAGAGAATTTCATGTATGGTCTGTTCAGGGCTAGTTGCTAATAAATTGATGCATATTGGATGAGCTTCTTTAGCAGAGGCAATCATGGTAGAAACAATAGGGGAATAGGTAACTAGAACAGAGGGCCTAGATGACCCAAAATCTCAATTCATTTTGATTCCGATCCTCAAGAGTTGATCCAACTTTTTTAAGCTGGGTTCTTCAATTGGATTGTGAAAGGGATAATTTAGCCTAGACCAGAGAGGCCCCCCTTCCAGCCCCAAAATTTTCCTGGTATCCCTGTGCCTCCCCATGTATCTTTGCAACCAGAAGTTCCTGACAATGATGGATGGTAGGAGATTGTTCACCCAACAGTATCCCACCATCATGGCTGGCCCAACTTGTCATTACCTCCTCCTCCTCGACCTGTAAAACCAAATGTTCATATTTCCCCTACACACTCACCTGTATAGTCCTCCCATGCAAGCAAACGCCTCAAAAATGAGGCTCCCCATGTGCAAGACAAAGGTAAAAATGATGCTTTTCCCTCATCTCCTTCAAGTGACTCAAAAAGTCAATGTCCTCCCATATGCACTTGAGGGACGATTGATCCCATGTTATTAGTGAGGTTAAGCCTCAAGGTTCCACCCAACCTAAGGCTAATTTAGGGAATTCCAAAGGGGACAACAGTGACAAAAGAAGAATTGCCTCTCAAAGTGGCAAATATGGATTTTGATTTATGTGTTTATAATTGATTTGTTGAGGACATTGGACTGCAGAAAGTTTTGGAAAACAAACTATTTTTTTGGGATATTGTGGATATTTACATGTTTGGAATATAATTTGAAATATTTATGATATTTAAATTTCAAATTGTGGAAATAATTATGGGAGCCACAAGGAGACATGTGTTTAATTGGTTGTCTAATTGTGTTTATTTTTGTTAAGAAATAAATGGAGTCACAAGGGTCCCACCTACTTAGTTATTATTTAATAAAAAGACCCTTAATTATTATTATTATTACTTCCCCTAAACTAAAATTAGTTAAGTTTTAGTTAAGTTAACTAAATGAGGTAGTTGAACTACTTAAACTAATTTGGAATGCATAAAAGACAAATGAGAAGGAAGAACAAGGGGATAATAGAAGGAGAAAGATATACTAAGGTTTTCTCTTGAGTTCTATTGAGATAGTTCAATTTTCATTCATTCTTCAACTCATTAAAGGCGTAATTCTCTTTTTGATAGTAGGGTCCTATTGTAGACAACAAGGTTCAAATTTGAACCATATCATTCAGATGCTTGTTTGAGAGGTGTTGATCTATCATTGATAGTCTGTGTATAATTGTCTGTTTATGAATTGAGTTTCATGACTGATAAAGGATATTGTGTAGAGTCAAGTGGACAATAGTATGTGGTAAGCTGATCCAAATTTTCAAGTTTAGTTTTTACTTCTTGTCAGAATCCTTTTGTATGGTTTTCATTGGGGATATCTAAGTTTGACCTTTGTCCATGCCATCACATGGAGTTTTGTAAAGAGAAAGATACTTTCGATTTCTTGGAATGAAATAAAGCGATTTCTATTCTGTCTCATTTGTGTTAATCTGTGACTTGGTTACTTTTTCTTTTGATCTCCACATTTACTTTCTGCAATCTGCATATGTCATAAAATTATATAAAAATTTCATATTTTGAAACAATCTCTTTATTTAAAAAATCAGCCTAAGCCCTTGTAATCAATACTTTTGGATTGGGAAATACATTTTGAGGCTATAAACCATAGGGTAATATTCCTGACTATCTTGATTTAGCCAAGGAAGATTCGAAAATGCTTGAGTAATATAAATTCATATCTTTTCCTCAACATTTATTTGGCGACCATACTGGGGAGATCTTCCATATCTCTCTGGTTGATTGTATGCTTGATTATCATTGAATATATTTATATTTGTTCTTTTGATCCTTTGTCTGTTTTTTTTCTTCATGATTGTACATGTTGCAAGGCAACCCATTATTGAGCCCAGTCTTAAAGATCAGACCAACATTGCTTTAATCTTGTTTAATACAATCTTAGAGACTGCTAATACCTGGGTTGATCTTGAACGCTCATGAGAAGTGATTGAACAAGACATAAGTGTCTGAGAACGTTGGGAAGCTAGGCCAAGACAACCGTGAATCAGCCATAGATTTCTTTTTCCTAAATTCTCGATCTTCTTTTCATGTCCTTCAACTCTTGCATCTCTAGGATAAGAAGAGGTTTATCACCTGAGATCAACCCTATTACTGAAATAGAAAGAAGAAACATTGTTTTTTCATCCCAACAAAGTACTCTAAGGAGAACTTTGTCTGATTCATCCAATTCGTCTTTCTCTCCCTTACCTATCATTCACAAGATGGCATCTAGTGGTGGCTCTGGTGGCACTGGAGGTTCTTCTTCATCTCAACCTTCAACCTCGTCAGTGATTGGTAGCTTGTATAGTCATCAATTCCTTGTCCAATCTAATACAAACCCCTCCAAGGTCATAAAAATGTATGGGCTCTTTCAGTTTGAAGAAGATGCTACAACTACTCCGTGGCATGTTTCCTATCCTCTGAACCTAACACCCACTACTTGTCCACTTCCTAAATTCAAAGAGAGTCTCCCTAGGTTTTCAAGGAATAACATGATCACTATGAATGAACACTTGGTGGCATTTTCTAATGGTTGTCACAACATAGGATCCAATGACAATGACACTTGTATGCGCTTATTTGTTAATTCCCTTGAAGGGAAGGCAACAACCGATTTCTTTGATAATCCTCCCAAGATTATTTCTACTTGGGAGGAGTTAGTTTATTGGTTCAAGTCTAGCTATGGGCAGTCTAAGAGCCCATCCAAGAAGTTACGAGAGTACAATAACATTGATTATAAAGACAACGAGACTATCAAGTCTTTCAACTTGTGTTTCACCAAATTATATAACCAAATTGCCGAACTCATTCTCCCTTAGAACCAAGCTGCTTTTATGCATTATTATAATGATCTACCTTCCCCTTACCATCATAGGCTTGAGGAAAAATCCATTGATAACCTTTGTTCCGCTCTGCATACTTGTTTAGAGTATGAAGAACAACTTGAAATAAGAGGTCTTCCTGAGGGAGACTCAATTAAACAGATAGACATGTCCACCCTCTCCCAAGTTTTACAAGACATGAATAATTAAATGATAGCGTATGAGTGGAAGGGAAATGTCCCTTCACTTAACCCTGTGGCCTCATCTTCTTCTTCACCACCCTTTAAGAATCCTAATGAAAATAACTTTCAACCTAAATCCATCATGCCTCGCAGTTGGTGTAAATTTTGTGAGGAAAACCATGGGGAAAGTACTTATGAGGTAAGGAAGAGTGCTAGAGATAAAATATTTGGTAAAAGACATGAAACTACTATTGTTGTCCTATATTTTGTAGAGCCAGAGGATGTTATGATCATAAATACTAGGAATAAATCCTATGTTCTGAAAGGTAAATACGATCCTCCTTGCACTTCTTCCAGCCCAAGATCATCTTCACCAGATACTACTATACATGTTTATAAAATTCCCGAAAATCAAGGAACTTCCTCCCCTCTTCCCTCTTCCAAATTCAACATTATCAAACAATTGACCAATATTAAAGCTGATGCTACCCTCCTGGACATGGTTGTCATTCCTGAAAAACAAAATCATTTGAAAAATTTCATGGAAGGAAAAGCTTCCATTGTAGCCAACCTCTCTAAAGAGAGAGATGAAGAGGATTCAACTGTAGATAAAGTAGGTGTACATTATTTTGGACACCTTGTAAAAAACCCCCTGATTTTTATTTATGTAAATATTATGGACAAAATAGCCCATTGTTGTCTCATTGACGGAGGTTCGGGCCCAAGTGTAATGTCGAAAATTATTATGGAAGAGTTAGGCTTGTCTTGTATAAATGAAAACACCAAAAGCATGCTCTCTTATAATAGTTTACAACAATTGACCATAGGTAAAATCAAGGACGTGACCTTGGTTCTATGCATGCATTCTGAAATAAGGACAATCCTTAATATTCAGGTAATCGCTCTGTCAATGAGTAATTACTCGATCATCTTAGGAAGATATTGGCAAGCTTTGATGGGTGGATACCTCTCACTCGATGGGACACACTTATTTGTTCCTCGGAATGGTAAAAACATTATATTCCTAAGAGAGGGAATAATATCACCTTATGTATAAATCATTCCACAACCTAATGTAAATTATATCGAGGAGGACCTAGGAGTGTATTCCCTCTTTGCAAATGAGGACAAAACTACCTTGGAAAAAATTGATATAGAGGATGGGATGTGGCATATGTACATTGATTGTTCATGCTCCAACGAAGGAAACAAAGCTGGTATTATCTTGTACTCTCCTGTGGCTAAAATTAACAACTTTTATTATAGTTTAGAGTTTGCTTGCACAAACAACGTCACTGAATTTGAGGCGTTACTGCTAGGCATTGAAAATGCCTATAATTTAGGTTGTGGTCACCTTACAGTTTTTGGGGATTCAGAACTTGTTGTAAACCTTGTACATAAGATATATTATCCTAGCAACA
>JASDQU010333950.1:0-12731 GCA_032191745.1 Picea mariana
TCAACTCGAATTATCGATTCTCGACATTCAGTAAAGAAGTCGAATCAATGGTCCAGATCACTTCTTGATCTGACGGTTGTTATTACATCGCGATTTCGCCTATCGCAATTTCGTAATTGTTGCATAGTTTCTTCTACCTCTCCATATTATGATTCGCGAAACTCTGATAAGAGATTAGATCAACGGTCCAGGTCGGATCTTGTCTTGATGGCTGTGATTGAATCGTAATATCACATATCACGAAATCAGGATCCTTTTTGCACTTGTTTCTTTTCCTTTTGGAGTTGCGATTCGCGAAACTTTGACACGGAGTTAGATCAATGATCCAGGTACGATCTTGACTCAACGGCTATGATTGAGTCACGATATCGCATATCGCGAAATCGGGATCCTTCTTGCATTTATTTCTTTGCCACTCCATGTTGTGATCCCCGAAACTCCGACACGAACTTGAATCAATGGTCCAGATCAAAGCTTAATCTGACGGCTCAGATTGCATTGTGATTTTTCATATCTCAAAATCGGGATTCCTATGGATGAAATTCCAAAGCTTCTTCAACTCTCGATCCCTGATACTCTGACAAGAACTGTAATCTACGATCCAGATTCATTTTTGATGATCCAATGGCTACGATTGAATCATGAAATATTGTTTCAATGGGATTCCTGTCTGATACAGACTTGCCATCAATGACAACCATTCGTTGATTCGCTGTCTGTTTCCAACACACATTTGTTGTCTGTGCAATATTTTCCAACAGGATCTTGGTGCTGCAAATTTCACTTTGGACATGTAAATTAAAAGATATAATAAAAACATGAAACTTTGGTTAAATCAAAGAAAATATGTGGAGACAATATTGCAGAGGTTTAATATGCAGGAATGTAAACCAGTCAGGGTCTCTATTCCTGTAGGTGTAAAGTTATCTACGGATCAGTGTCCCAAGAAACATGAAGAGGAGGAGGACATGTCTCATGTTCCATATGCAAGTTTGGTTGGAAGTTTGATGTATCCAATGGTCTGTACTAGACCGGACATTGCACATACAGTGGGAGTTTTGAGTAGGTATATGTCAAAACCAGGGAAAGAGCATTGGACAACACTAAAGAGGGTTTTCAAGTATTTTCATGGCACTGTTGGCTATGGATTTTGCTACCAAGAAATAATAGGATTGGAAAAAGTATTGGACATACAAGGCTTTGTGGATATATACTGGTATGGAGATCTAGATCATAGGAGATCTACAAGTGCGTATGTGTTTAACCTGTTTGGAGGAGAAATAAGTTGGATGAGAAAAGATAGTCTGTAGTGGTACTTTAAAATAAAGCAGTTGAATACATGCAAGAAAGGGATCATTATGGTTACAAAAATTTTGTTCAGGTATTGGTTTGGTACAACAAGCTGTAAGGATAGATTGTGACAGTCATAGTGCAATTTTTCTAGCGAAGAACCCAACTTATAATTCAAAGACAAAGCATATTCATGTTTAATATCACTTTGTGAGAGACATGCTTGAAGAAAATAAGGTGTTGTTGATGAAGGTGGACACTTTGAAGATTGTTTCAGATTCATTAACAAAATTTGTGAGCATTGAGAAGTTCTCTTGGTGTAGGGGATCTCTGGGCATTGTTTCCCTGGATTGTTGACTATGTAACCCTATAACCCATTGTATGCAAAGAAAAAAACAAGTGGGAGAATGTTGGATATGTGTTATATTCTTTGCACGACTAGAACTAGTGTCTATGTTGCACCGGGTGCATAGGAGTTCGAGGGCAGTGCCCCCAATTTGTTTTTCTTCGATTTTCATGTCCATTTTTGGGTGGTCCTCGATTTTCGTGTTTAGTTATGGGTGGTTTTTTGGCACATGGTTTTTCACCGATGGTTTTATATTTCTGATTAAGGAATTAGGGTTTTTGACTAATCCAAGTCATTGGATTTGGGTTTTGGATGTCGCTGGCTCTTATATGTATATTGTATTGTAAAAAATGCATGATGTGAATGAATATAGAATATGTTGGTTTTCCCGGTTTGGTTTCTAGGGGAAAAATATCTGTGTAATGTGTGTATTTTCTATTGTATCCTTTCTATTTTTTTATTGAAAATCTATTTACAGTAAAATATTGTACAAGTTTAAAATCTACAGAGGCCACTGATATATCATTCTCAGAAAAAAGCATCCGAAATTCCCTCTATGCGAACAACCAAGAACTCAAAAGAAGTGATAAATTCTTCCACTGTGCCAGTTGTTGCAACTTGATCAAACATCCTAAATGGTGTGTGTCAGTGCCAAAGTGTTCATAAATCTTGGCAACAAATTGTGTCCAAGCCAAATACCCTTGGCGAGAAATTTTTTTTCCATTGCCACCATTGCCATTGTTCTGGATCTAGATGGAGAACACCATNTCCAACTCATTAGTAATGTCGTACAAAGAGAAATAATGTTCCATTTGAGTGACCCAACCTATGGGATTCGAGCCATCAAACTTGTTCACCTCCATGTGAGTGGGACAAAGGTCCCGCTGAAAGTGGTTGGAAGGAAAAGAGGTGGACTGGGAGTATTCAGGACCGTCAGGGAGATAATGTGTGCAAGAAGAGAAGGGATATGGGGTGGGATTAAACAAGGTGATCAAATTGTTCACTGTGTCCTAGCGTTTCTGACATGTGGCAGTCAATTGAGTGATGGATGTGGGAAGTGATTCAACTGAAGCAAGCCATGAGTTGAGGTTACCGATACTGGAAGTAATGGAAGAAATATCAATTTAGGTTTGGTCATGAGCTTTGTCCAAGGCAGTGAGACGTTGTTCCCACTATTGGTTGCGAGTGTGGTCCATGGGGATAAGATAGGGGGGAATGTGGGACCTCACAGAAAGGGGTTACTAGTGAATGGTACCACTATGATCATTTCAAAGAGAGGAAGTCAATGGGATAGACACCAAATAGGGATGTTGGGAAGGGGTCGGGTCCATGGGAAAAAAAAAAAATTAATGAAAAATTATAGGTATGACTATGATCAAGGAGAAGAGAGGAATCCAATGGGATTGATCTCAAATATTGGTGCAGGAAAAATCCAAACTTTTTTTTTTTTTACTTCTGTGAAGTTATACTCATATCTAAATAATATTGCAGTGAGGAAATGACCAAATTCTTAAGAGGAAGAAATGTGTAGGAATTTTTCAACCCAAGTACAGGAGGCAAGGTTGGATGGTTGACACACACCCAACCCCCTAGGTAACATTTTAAGGGATGGGGCATAAAAATTTCTCTTTTCTCAATCACCTTGAATCCCTATAACTAGGATTCCATTGTCTTCGATTCAATGAGGGTTTTCCATTGACTATAAATTTTCCCAGATCCGAGATATGGAACGAAAGTTATGGTCCTTCAAAGTTATTTAGGTCTTTATCGACTAGAGTCTCTCACTACCATGTGGCACCCATGTGGCTCCCTATCACCCAACACTCCACATCATCATAATATACGAAGACTCTCCCAACTAGAAGTTGACACTTGTCTAGCTCTTATAGGCCTACTAAATTAATTAGTCATTATCATAATAAAATCCCACTCTTAACTTAATCATTTAATCATTTATTTAATTCCTATTAGGGATAATTAATCTACATTATAATTAATTAACCCCGTAAGTTGTGTTTTTACTTGGCCTAAATTACCGACCCAGTTAAACCAAGGATTTCTTCCCTTTCACCTTCGTAATCCCACATTTTGGGATAAATTTAGTGTTAATTATTATATTAGTACCTCATCACATAAACTCATAATCTAATCATATTACAAATTTGTTTTTTTATTAATCATATTATAATATAATTCTATTTAATTCTATTATAATATAATTAAATATATCTAATCAGATTCAATGATCAAATTCAGGGATCCAACCTCTGAAATACTACCTGGCTCAATAGGCATTTAGTTCAAAATCATGCTTTCTAGGAGATCAGGGATGGGGAAACTGCACTGTTTTGGTAGGACTTGTGGCAGCAACAGACGCCATTAGTTACACTCAAGGAACTTAATCCCCTTCGGCACACACTGCCACCTGACATCTTCAAATGGGTCAAGGATATTTGGAGAATGCCTGATAGTAACCTGCCATGGAGCAACTGGAAGATGGAACACTTGAAACTACATCTCCCAGGGGATACGGATATCCAGGCCTAGAAATCCTGCACAAACCAAAGAAAAATCCCCACTAGGACAGGTCATGACACTCTGAGATGGGGGCACTCCACAATAGGAAAATTCTCAGTCAAAGAAGCCTATTTCCTGTAGGGGAACTATCAGGAACAAGATAAGGAGAGTATATGGGGAAAGATCTGGAATTCTTCACTCTAGACAAAAGTGTCCATCTTCCTCTGGCTCACAGTTCAAAACTACATCCTTACCTAGGACAATCTAAAAAAGAGGGGTTTCATTGGCCCATCAATATGCCCCTTATGCCAACAACAAGAGGAACAATGGAACACCTCTTTAACAATTTCCACTATAGTCATATGGTTTGGGATCTGGGATATCAAATAATGCATTGCTCCAATCGATACAAAAATAGCATCAGAGACACCATTGAAAATTGGGACTCGCTCACCTACAAGAACCCCATTCTAGCTCTCATTTGGTAGCTCCTTCCGGGATTCACTCTCTGGCATATTTGGAAGGAAAGAAATAAAAGAATATTCCAATCAAAGTTCTCTCCTCCCTCTTCAACCTGGGAAATAATTATGAAACTAATTCAAGAAATGATCAAAAGAAGGAATTGGAAAACCGAGGACTTAAAGTACAGCCCAAGTGAACAGTCTATCCTTCACAAATGGAACCTCAGTTTGGCTGACACTTCCACCTCTGTAGCAGACACTCGCTGCTTCAGTATCCCAACCACTTGGATCCCCCCACCAAATGGTTTCATTATAATAAATTTCAATGGGTCCTCAAAAGGGAATCTGGGTCCAGCGGGTTTCAGGGCAGTCCTTAGAACCTCAAATGGAGAAATCCTCCATATAACATCATGTTTTTCGGGATCCAACACTAACAATGAATCCAAGCTATGGAGCCTACTAAGAGGAATCAAAGTTGCAACATAACATCAATATAATAATATCATTATGGAGGGGGACTGCCAAATTATCATCCATCTCATAACTAAAATCCTTCATGGAGAAAACCCCCTAGATATCTCACCCTTTTGGAGGCTCTCAATACTCTTGGAGGAATTTGGCTCCCTCCTATGGCCTAGCCTCACCATCATCCCCTCTCACATGAAAAGGGATGCAAAAAAAGTCACAGATTGCCTGGAAAATGAAGGCATGGCTACCATGATTGAGCAGATCCACTGGAATGCCAAAACTTCACCTCACTCTAAACTCTTAGACTGATGCCAAGATTTAGCCAATATGGAATCTCCAACCCCAAATGGGGTGACATGCAACACTTAAGTCACACACCACATCGATCCTGGCCAGGCCATAAATAAGGATGGCCGACTCCCATCCCCTCGACATTAAGAATTGGATTCAGCCATAATTGCCAGTGATAAGCCATGGGACTTCTCCCTCGCGTGAATAGCCAGGAGGCCACCACTGAATTCAATACTAGGGAGGTGATCATGGAAGCCATCCTATTGCACCTCCCAGTTATCATCCACCTTTGTATCCAACTTCCTCATTTCATTCTTGGTCTGCACCAAGCTTGTAGTCTAGAGCTTGGTAGCGGCCATTGCTACACCCTCTATAACCTTGTCATTAGCCTCATCCTCTCGATTCCCTAGGACAGAGGAAATTTATGTCACGACCCAGCCTGGTACATCATGGTTGCAAGGTAGAAATGGCTGCAAAGTCTTGAGAGGGCACTCTTAATCACCTACACTCAGAGAGCTCAGATTGCTCGTAGGGATGACAGGGAAAATATGAGTTGGTCACCTCCAATTTATTTTGTGGAGGAGGTCATCCTGGAGGAGCCCATACAGATCCCTCTGGAGGCTATGCTCTTCACGGTGCCAGAGAATTGGAAACCTACAACCAGTTTACCTGAGCACAAAATTTGGGCAATTACAGTGGCTCACCCCAGTGCAGATACCATGGACTCTCAAATGGAAGAATTCCCTATCTGTTATGTTGAGGAGGAGGTCCCAGAAGAAGGTCTCCTAATGGCCGCTCAGGATGACATAATCTCAGTGGGTCTTGCTCCTCTCACAGTCTTAGAGCACGACCCCGTGAGCATAGGGATGGGTGCATAGGACGAGGCAGAGGAGTGGAGCGCGAGAATGGACCATCAAGATGGTGCGAAGGAGGGAACGTAGGTCACAACAAGTGAGATAGGGGGTGGTGGAATGCCAAATTAGGGTGGTGAAGTCCTTGCACCATCTCCTATTTCGACAGTACCATACTAGTGGTGTGTCCCTCCATCCTTCTTCCTCTTGGAACAACTCGTATTGGTGTTCTATTTGAGGCGCCAGATGGAAGACTAGGTCTACCGTGGCACACTCATGAGCCAACGCATAGACATTCTCTACGATGCCTTCCCCAATGCATCTGCAAAGCAAAGATGTCCAATGTGTGTGAGACTCCATGCCCTACCAGCTCAGAGAAAAATGCCCAATGAAGACCTTGACAATGAAGACCTCAACGGGTAACTACTGGGTTCAAATTGTCTTCTGGTTGTGGATTTCTATTAGCTAAAACTATTTTTTGTTTAGCCTACTTTCAGTTTTAGTTGTCATGGACAAATGTGTAGACTATAAGCAGGGATGATTTTAAGGATGGAAATTTATTTTAAAATGTAGAAACCTTAGCGAATCTTACTAATCCTTCATATGCCAACTATAAATGTTTGGCGATATTTTTGTAAAAATATTCAAATTTCTAAGGATTCTATATAGTTTTTATAAAATTTTGGCGATTTTAAAGGTAAAATAATTTTATCCTATAGAATTTGAGCGAATCATTTTTAAAATAGCGAATCTCGTTTTTGGAAAAACCATGGAAAATTATCCCATGAGCAAAATTTAGCCCCTAAAATCATCCATGACTATAAGCCGCCATCTGTCCTGGTTTCCTCTAGGAAGGACAGATGGTGGCATGCCTCTTTTGGACATGGTTATCCAAGGCTTCCAACTATTCTGGTTTCCTCTTTTGGAGGAATAGCTGGAAGCCCAAGTACAGTTGTTTCTTTTTTTTATGATATAATATAACAGGATTTGCTCTCTTTTTAATTAAAAAAATATATATAATTAAATATATCAAAGGAACACTTAGGATTATTAATTTCAATTAACACCTAAGTCTCCGGACTTCGATGAAAATTCCTCGTCGTGCTTTTATGAATATACCCAAATCTCCTAAATGCAGGAGTTCTTGAGAGGGTCCCACTTATATTATAAAGTGATGAAAATATAATTAATTATATTAATTTAAACTATAATTAATCACCTTTAATGTTTATATCGATATTTTTGCAACCATTGGAATGGGAAAGGGTAGATTCGGGCCTTCGACCCTTTTTCCTTGTTCATTCTACTACCCAAAACATCAGGAGTCTCGAAGCCCCGAACTCCCAGAGGGTCCACAATTACACGTGGTTGCATTAATATTAATTCAAAGGAAAGAAAATGGTTGCCACTTTGTCACATGTAGCTATGTTAATAAACTTCATTATAACATAATGTAATAACACTTTTCCTTGATAAGAGAACCCAGGCTTAATAAATATCCATTATTATATTTAACATTGGAATGAGGGAGGATCTTTGGGTCAAATACTCTGTCTCTTCATCAAACTCTCCATTCCTTGAACATCTCTGAGTCCCAGAGTTGTCTCAAAGTCTTGGAGTCCTGGAGTCCCGAAGGGGTCCCATTTGTATTATAACATAATATAAATACAATGAGTTAATTTGAATTATAATCTAATAAACTGCGATAAAGGGTTATTCTAATTGATTATATTAATTTTATCACAATTAATATAATATCATATAATTGATCATATTTATCTCTTATGCCACATTTGTACAAGGGAAGGTAGGGTTCGGGCCTTCGGGGATTTGAGCTCCTAAGTTCCATCACCCCAAACCCTCAGAGTCCCGAACTCCTGATGCTCCGAAGTCCCAAAATCCCATCAACTGTTAGATCGAAGGAAGAATTAGAAGCAATGTGATCTATTTGATCAAGTAGCCATCCTCAAAGAGGAATACGTGTGGTAGAAGGAAAAGATTACATGTAGCCCAATCAACTGGTGACAAGTGTCAAGGTCCATTTGGAACATAAGGTCCATGAAAGTCATGAATTAGGGTGACAAATGGAACACATACTATGGTTCCATGTCAACCTAGGTGACATTGGCATGCCACATCACTCTGGGATTACAACCTCCTAGGATGTCCAGCTTCTCCTACCAGCAAAAATGACTGAAGCACCGAAGTCACTAACTAACATTGGTCGTTGATCTAAGATTCGTCGGGATTTCTCATCACCGTTATATCAATCAAGTGAAAATATAGGGTAAGCACTTTGGCATGTATAACTCTGGGGGATTTGAAAACAACTTTAAAGTTGTAATATCCTGGAGTACCGGAGCACCGAAGTCCCGAAATCCCACTAGTCATCCATCCAACGATTGATTAAATCATAACCGTCAATATCCAAGGTATGAAAAGGTTCAAGGTCTACCAGAGCTGCAAGGAAGTGAATATATAACCATCCATTGAGGATAAAAATCCACGATAGAGGAGAAATCGTGCACCACAAGTTGCATGACAGTTAATTCTAAGGAGGTGTTGCACTATTAATCTAGACCGTCAATTAAAATTGATGACATGTCACTCTAGGATTAAAATTGCATAGTGGCCAAGTGTTAAATCGCCACTATGTTGAAAGAGCACAGACCGTATGTCTCACCATTAGATTTATTCCTGACCATTGATCCCATAGGAGGATAAGGATGAGGATCATGTCATTGATCTGTGATCACGGTCATCGATTAAGGGAATACGCGTGATCAAAAAATGGTAGGCATTTAATGATAAGGTGGACACCATGATAAAGGTTATAGGACCACCAGTTTCCTGTCAAACCATCAAGTCACCATTCCAATAGGTTACCTTCGACAAAAGTTGAGGTTGTGAGGTTCCAATATCCCGAAGTCCTGAATCCTGGAGGCTTATCTCCTTTTGGGCGTAGCGAAAGGTTCCAAGTCTTGGTCATATGGGACTCGACAAGCTTTGAGAGCTACACTCTGGAATCGTACCCAAGATTTGGTTAAGACCATGGAATTGATCCTGTGGTCACTCGGAGAAATGGTTTGAAGGAAATGCCTTTCGCCTACAGAGCTCGAAATCTATAGCAGGGAAGGAAATATTTAGTGATCAACGAGTTCAGGATCGTACTGTAGAGTTCGTCCGAACTCTGGCTTTGTTATTTTGATTCCTTGGTTAGTCCATTCAGGAAATTATCACATATGAAAATTCAAACAGAGGTCTTCTCGCCTTCTACCCCAATTCCTTTCAAACCCATTATTCTCAGGTTCCTTTTCTAAATATGATTACACAAGAATTTATTGATAGAACATGAGATCTAACTTCTACTTCAAACTTCCCAGACCACTAGGCCATCAGATCTACAAACTCTACTGTTCAATGAGATAAACAATCATGTCATCATTTAATTCAAGAACTACATATAACAACAAAACAATCAAGGTAAAATAAAACTCAAAGTCACACTTATCTGAGGCTTTGGAATTTAGTTGGCAACTGCTAAAGAGGGTTCCCTTTTCCACCCAACCATAGGCACGACAACTCCTAGAAGGATCTTCCATTGGCCACACCCCATGTAGATCATGATTCTTTGAGAGAGATTCTTCCTCCTATTCAGTAACGACCAGGGACAGAGGTTACTCACATCTTCCCACAGGAATTTTGACAGTTTATTTTTCTATTCACCAAGCAAGGGAGACTATTGGATTTCTCACTCAATCACTCCATATCTTTACAACTTTGTTTATCAGCTTGATTAGAAAATGTTTCCCAACAATTCCTGTACCTAGAACAGGTTCGTTTCTTAATTCTCTTCAGAAATAGAGAGTTGCACATGCTCTCCCTCTTTAGAAATGGTCACCAGACCCATTCTTCTTGCCTCCTCCCTTCTTCCCATGATTTTCCTCTCTTTTATTGCCTTCCTCAACAAGATTTTGTGGGTCAAAATCCCAATTTCTTAGGTCAGTTCAAGAAGTTTCCATATGGGTACTCTTTCCATCTCCTCATTGACTCTTGAGGAAGACTTCCCAACTACCAACCTGACTGGTAATTTACTTCTCTGGGTCAAAGGATTGTTTTGGATCTAAAAAATTTAAATCCATCAAATAACTCGTCTAGTATGGGTCATCTCAACCATTACTGGTTCCCCTCCTCATCTCTCTCATGCATCATGATCTACCTTGGCAATGCCTTCAACAATTATGCAAAATTTTCCATTTTATTTAGTAAGAAAAATATATACATTACCTTGTATAACAAAAGGTTCATCATTTCATACATCCACACATAATCAATTTTCCCATAGTATTTTAGTAGCCTATAGTTATATTTACAAGATGGGGGAAACATGGGTATTACAATATCCCCCCTTAAAGGAACATAATCCTCGATGTTATACATATCGATGTGCTTTGCATGTACAACAATAAACAAAAATGGGTATGCATGTTTCATGGCATCCTCCATTTCCCATGTAGATTCATCTGGACCAAAGTGTTTCCACTTCACCTTGAACTATATAATGGTTCTATTCTAGAGTGGAATTTGTTTCATGTATATTATGCATTATGGCCCTGGAAGGAATTCTCCCTTTGGTTCGACCTGAATCATAGAAAAATAAATTCTATGATTAGAATCATGTACATATTTCTTCAGTAATGAAACATGGAAAACATTGTGTGCCTTCACTATGGGAGGAAGTTCTAGTCTATATGCTATAGGTCCCACTCTGTCCAAAATTTCAAAGTGTCCAAAAAACCAAGGTTCCATCTTGGCACAAGTTCCCATTCTCAAGGAACATTTTACTCAATCAGAGATACACATGGTATCCTTCTTTTAAATCTCTAGGAGCCTTCTTTCTGTTTGCATAGATTTTCTATCTATCTTAAGCTACTGTCAGATTTGGTTTTATTTTAACTACCTTTTGTTCCATTTGTTTTAGCATATCTAGATTGAGTGTAATTCTATCTACTAGGTTATTCCAGCTAATTGGAATATTGCATTGTCTACCATAGAGAGCCTCAAAAGGGCTCATCTTCAATGACTCTTGATAGTTGTTGTTATAAGCAAACTCTACCAATGGTAGGTAGTCTTCCCACTTCCTGGGATGAAACATCACATTCATCCTTAACATGTCCTCTAACACTTGGTTTACCCTCTCTGTGTACCCATCATTTTGAGGGTGATAAGATGTACTAAATAGAAATTTAGTTTCAAAGTCAGTAAACAAAGATTTCCAAAAAATTGAAGTAAATTTGGTATCTGTGTTTGATATGATTTCCTTAAGCATGCCATGTGTTATGGAATAATTCCCCAATGGACATGTGAATATTCCCTTGGATTCTAGACCCCTAATACCAAGACAAAAACAAAAATGGACACTGACATCCCTTTGAATTCAAATTAAATAATAAAAAGAGAGAGAGAAGGAGAAAGAGTATGATGCACCTTGTTTTGAAGTTTGTCCTCATTGCTTCCAATTCGAGTTCGGTATTCAAAATGTCTTATCACAAATTGACACCTGCAATACAATGGACAACAAAGAGAAACCAAGAACTCCTACTCTACTAGATTAGATTAAACAAATCCATCTAGAACAATAGACAAGCATATGCAATAATACACAAGCTTGAAGGGAACATACCAAGTATATTGATGAGAAATTTAAAGAGATACTTACAATCATGGATGGTATTGTAGAAGACTCTCCAATTCATCCTCTTCCAACTCTTTGTGCGAAATATCCATGATCAAAATGACAATGCTTTTGTTGATTATTTTCTCCTCCTGTTCACCATGAGAATTCCTCCATTTATATCTTTTGAGAGGCCCAACCACCTTGGTTATATTTGGGATTAGTTGAGTATATGGCTCCATCATTTGTGATATCTTCCTTAGATGAAGCCTAAGGGTTAGACTCAAGGCAAAACAACTTGAATCATCCCTAGTTGTCCTAAGAGAAAAATGGGATTTTCTTGCAAGATTTTCTCAACCACTTCAGTGTTCCCTTAGAACTAGACACATAATGCTACAAAGCTCCCCGTAAGATAGGAAAGGAGTGTTATCACTCCCTGCATATGAGATGGGAAGCACTGATCTTCCTAAAATTTTTTCCAAGATGAGTAATTCCAATAGTAAAACACTTGTTTCAATTGTCAAATGATAGGGATTCTTATTCTAACATGTTTTAGGGGATGTATCAACTATTTCCATGGTGTCGTTCCTAGTGTGACACAAGAAGAATGAAAATGTGACATTTATGACACTTGTGACAAAAGTGTGACACTTGTGACACTTGCGACAATGATAATGTGACATTATCAAAGTGAGGAATTTTGTAAGGTAGCTAGAGAGGTAGTGGGGGGGCCCAGAGGGCCCATAGTGATAATAGTGGAGGTCATTCAATGTAAGGTGGACTAGGTCCACTATATTATTAAATAAGGCTCACTATGGTAGTTAGATATAATA
>JASDQU010333954.1:0-12742 GCA_032191745.1 Picea mariana
AGAGTTATACCATCACATCAGACTCCAAGCCATGTGCATTGCCTTTTTCCCAAGGCTTTTCAACATACACGCGTCCTGCTGCACAACTAAGCGCGTGTGTATGCGACCTATTCAAGGTCAGAATGCGTGTACACGCGACTGCCACCACTGTTACCTGCATGTGCCTTAGTAACTGAAACTTTTGAACTTCCCTTCAATCTTTCATTCTGATCTGGCTGCTCTGTCTTCTTCACCCACTTCTGTAGATGACCCTTCTCTTCAGAAATTGAGCTCTGAGTATCCATCTTTTCAAAGATGTCTCCCTTTCTTACTTCATTCCTTCTTCTAGCCATTTTATGTGAAGTCCTCATCATGGACTTTCCAATATCTCATCCAAGATTCTTGAGCTATTCAAGAATTTGTTTGACTTCTCTACCTTCTTTCTAAGGTCAACAATTTCAAAAGAACAATAAGACTCTATTAGAAGAAAAGGAAGAAGATATCACAAGACTAAAGAATGAAAAAGAAGATATGAATGTAGATGATGAGATTGGCAAAAGTTTTGAAACCTTTGTTCATCTCAAGACCCAAATTGAAGAAGCCAAAATAATAGAGGAACTATTGAAGATTCAAGTAAATGAAAAAGAAGCCAAATTGGTAGAATTCATGCATAATTTTACTTTTTTTTATTAAGCATATTAGTGGGAGTGATAAAAAAGTTGCATATGCTTTGAGCAAGAGATGTTTTATCTTGCAGGGATTACAAGTGGAGAATTTGGGATTTGAACACCTCAAGGAGATGTACCAGGAAGACCCATATTTCAAGGAAGCTTATGAAGCTTGTGAAAATCCTTTGTTAAGGGATAGGAACAAATGGATGGATTATATAATCCAAGAAGGACTGTTGTTCAAAGGCAACCAATTGTGTATCACAAAATTCTCAACGAGGGACAATTTGTTGAAGGAAAAACATAGTGGATGATTGGCTGGACAATTTGGACATGATAAAACATATGCACAATTAAGTTCTTCATACTATTGGCTAGACATGAGGTCTAATGTGAATAAGTTTGTGGACACATCCAAAATTTTTGAATATGTTAAAGAGAATCAACATAACACATTATTGTATCAACCAGTGCCCATTCTAAATAGGCCATGGGATGCTATAAGTATGGATTTTGTTTTGGGATTGCCGAGAACCCATAGGGGAAATAATTCAATATTTTTGGTGGTTGAAAGATTTTCAAAGATGACACATTTCATACCATGTCATAAAAAAAGTGATGCTACTCACATAGAAAATCTATTTTTGAAGGAGATTTCGAGATTGCATGGGTTACCCAGGAGTATAGTCTCAGACAGAGACACCAAATTTGTGGGACACTTTTGGAGGACTTTGTGGAAGAAGCTGGAGATGAATTTTTCTTTTAGTTCAACATATCACCCTCATATAGATGGACAGACTGAGGTGGTGAACAAGAGCTTAGGTAATCTTCTATGTAGTTTGGTAACAGAACATAACAGTCAGCGTGATAAAATTATGCCTCAAGCAGAGTTTGCATATAATGACTAACCAAATAGGGGTACTTGTAAGAGCCCATTCCAGATAGTGTATGGAATGCATCCTAGAGGAATTTTAGAATTGAGATATTTGGGGCAAGCTGAATTTTGAAGTGTAAGAGCATAAGACTTCGCTGCAAAGATACATAAATTACATAAACAAGTTAAATGGAAACTACATGATAGTAGCCAGAGATACAAAGACATAATAGATCAGAGAAGAAAAGAGGTGAATTTTGAGGTTGGAGACCAAATATTTTCACACCCGAGGAAGGAAAAATTTCCAAGAGGTAAATATAATAAACTGAAGATGAAGAAGATAGGACCTTGTAAAATCCTCAGAAAATTTGCTGCAAATGCTTATGATATTGAATTTCCAAAGGACATTGGAATTTCACCAATATTTAACATAGCTGACTTATATCCTTGCAAGATGGATAAAACATGAGGGAAAAATGATAAATGGGAGATTTAGTGGATGCGACAGATTCCCATAGTAGAGAAGCCTCAGATAGAAAATATTTTAGATCAAATAATTGCTAAGAGAACCAGGAGAAAGGTTTATTATCTGGTTAAATGGAAGAATCATCTAGCAGAAGATGCCAGTTGGATAACTGAAGCATACATATAGAAGCATGGAGAGGAAGTGGAGGAGCTCATGGATAGGATTCCATGAATATTTTGTCCAGAGGAGTATGATGTAGGAGCATCACCATAATCATTTAATGAGGCATGGTAGAAAGTTACTGAGCATCCAGTGTAACACACTTTAACTAGTTTGGATCCCAAGGAGGGCGAATCACTTTAATTTTGAGGCCTTTGTAATTAAATATCCCATGAGATCTTCAAGATAGAGCCATTGTATATGCTCCAGGAGGTTTTAATTGTCTTTAATACCTATAGGATTGTACATATTTTGAGTGCTGACTCATATCTAAGATTGTAATATTCATTTACTATAATAAGATTAGTGGTAGGATTATTTTAAGTGTGATATGAAATCACTATAATAGTATGGAGGGAAGGATAAACAAGTCCCTTCATATATAAATTAATGTAATCTATGCCCAAAAGAGGTTGTTGAAGATTGCTGAAAATTTTGTAAATTATTGTTGAAGAATATGGAAAAAAGAGAATTGCTCACACATTTCCGAGACTATGAATTTGTTTATCTCTGTGTAACTGGACAAATTTTGTGTTGTTATCTCTATGTATGAATGTGTATCTCAATGTTTTAGTGAATGAGTACTTGATTTAGTTATAAGTTTCAATTGTTTCTCTTTTGAGAATCTTAGTGCAAAGAGTGCATAGTGCTAACAAAAGGAGTACGGAGGCTGAACCATCTACAGGTTCAGAAGCTCAGGAGAGATAGTGTCAGTTTACACAGAGCGAGCATAAGGAGTGCACCTACACTCAGAGTAGTGTAAAATATCAGAGGAGAGACGAAGTGCAAGGAGTACATAGAGCCAACACTTCATTAAGTGTTGACAAAGCTAAGGAGAGATAGCGCAAGGCATGCATAGGTGAATTTCAAAGGTCACAAGCTTAGGAGAGAACCACAAAGTGTGTGTATAAGTTCATTGCTTAAAAGTGAACGAAATATCAGGAGGGATATCGAGTATAAGTTTCCAGAGGGGAACACAAGAAGAAGAGGAATCCATTTGTTTTAGGGCTGAGTGGACAAGATATGTTCGAGACGAGTCAAAATCCCTCACAACCATTTGATAAAGGAGAAGGAGTGCGATTGTTAATCCCCAAGTCCTTTAGACTTTGCTGCTCGGATAGATTTAATTTGTTTGTTGCGAATAAGCCCCAAATCTCCGAAGACTCAGAGTGAATATCCACCATAGATTAGTGGGTGAGTGTGATATGTTGGATCCTCAAAGTGATTCAATACTTCGGGAGAACTTGGTCATTTTTGCATGGGGTGGAGAATCTCCCGAAGTCCCGAAGTCCCGAAGTCTGGAGTTAATCCCGACCGTCAATTGGTGGGTAAAAGTAAACCATATATCTCAAGTTATTCAGAATTCGACCATCTGGGTGGTTTTGGGTGATAGTTGTGTGGTGTAAGGAAGTCCCAAATCTTGGAGCCCAAAGTATTTCTTAGCCATATATCTTCCAAGGAGGTGGACCCCACCAACTGTCTGATTAAGTCTTGACTTGACATTGAAGTGGATTGCCATGATTGGGGAAAATATTTCGAATCTCCAAAGCCCAGAGTAGATACAGACCATTGATATAGCAAAGGAGTGTGGACCATTGATCCCTGGACCCCTTGGGAGCTTGGAAATTATTCTATTCAGAAGATTTTTTTTGTTTAAGGTTGGAGCGGAGAAATTCCCAAAGACCAAATTTCTAGAGCGTCAGATTAAACGCTTCCAAATTAAGTTTGAGGTTTTAAGCCCAAGGTCACGAGCATGACTCTACTGGAGCAAGAGGACCCTCACTGAAGCAAATTTTTGCATAGTTAGGGAAAAAGGCTAGTGGTAAGAGTTTAAAGGTTCTAAGAGGACCCAAGAACCATTCCAGATCCTGTGTAGTTCAATTTTAGACCGGGAGGTTGCGCAGGCCCATAAGGAGTGTTTTCATCACTTTTGTGTGACAATACATCAAGAAACTTTGGTTATGTATGTATACATATACAATGGTATGTGTTATATATTTTCAAGGTATGGTCACTAGGTGTTATAAGTCATATAAGAAGTATGGACCTTGACCAATTTTAATGGATATAAGCATTAATATGACATATTAGAGGTTGCATTGATTTTAATAGGTCATATTATTGAGGTTTACATAGTGCATAATTGATGACATATGATTGAATGACATATTATGTATGATTGAATATGTGTAAGGAGATTGGCCCTATCTTGTTCATATGAGTATACATGCCGACTTGATAGACAAGGTTGATGGTAATTAATACATGGTTATGTGATTTTAAATGAGATATCATTTTTACCTTGCTATGAGATTCGTATGACATGGATTTTATGGTTTCATTGATTCATTGGTGAGATGGCATGCACATATGATTTATGGTTTGCAAAGGGAGACATGATGGGTTGGCCATGCATTGAATTTGCAAGGACATGGGAATTTACTCCCACAACTTTGTGATTTACCACCTCATTTTCCTTGGGTTTTGGTCATTTCATTATGCTGAGACTGTGGAGAAAGAGAGATTGAGCTTGGATTGGAAATACCTCTCCTGGTAGTTGCAACAATTGTTTCGGTCCAACACTGGTATAAAAAATCTTTAAGGCAAGGTATGTACTCTTGCATGTGTTTTGCAAAATAATGAATTAGTAATGGCTTTGGTTCTTGAATGATATTTGTTAGCACTTATTCTTGCAAGGAGATTTTTTTCCTTTGAAGTTGGCCATTGTGTAACCGAATGCGAGAAAAGGGGTTTAAAAACCCACCATATGAATTTTTATCCAAAGTCGGGGCGTGATTATGCAAAGGCGCACACATACCTGGTCGACGAAAAGCCATCAAGAACAGGCTAAGTCTCAGCCGTCGGATCCATCAGATAAATTAGATCTGCGACCATCGAGCAATCGTGATTATAGAGTTGCACAAAGTTTACCATTAGACCAAGGCCCAAAATCATGAGATATAGGCCGTTCATTTCAGAGGGACATGTGGCGCACGATAAACATAGTCGCGATTTTGCGAATCGGGAGGTCGAGAGTCGATTTTGCGATTTTGCGATTTTGGGTCATCTTTTCACGATTTCGTGAGTCAAGAAAGTAGGAGGGCGAGTCCTGAAAACTCGCGACATGAGAAATCGTGAAATAATCAGGGCCGTCCATTCCAAGGGATGCGTGGCACAAGATCCGGGCTAAAGAAAAGTCTTCCCACGAGTGCTGATGGTATGTGGTCCCACAATGACAATTTGATTTGGGCCGTCTAAAGAAGAGGACCACGTGGCAGTAGATAATGAAAAATAACGATTTCACATATTAGATGTTCAATCATGGAGCACATCACAAACTCCCGACACACGAAATCATGAAGCGCTCAAAGTTTGGGCCCATGGTCATAGCCTGTGGCCCGTTGACGGGTGAAAATGACCGTCCATCAATTGGAAGAACGAGTCCGGTTTGGGGTTGTCTAAATAACCCAAGCCATTTGGTATAACTCATTCCGATGGGTTTAATGGCTCCGTTAGCCAATCTAAAAGTCCTAGAAGAAACAAATAAAAGAAATAAAAAAAGCTAACTATTAAATAGCCACTTAATATATATATATATAACTATTGTAGATAATATTTACAAAATAAATATGTCTATCTTATTTATGTGCATGATATAAAGGTTGCGGGTTTTAATCTAAACTCATTAAAATCTATGTAAATATGGCTTCTTTAACGAAAGCAGATAAAGAAAGCACATAAGCTATTTTTTGTTTTTGCTTTATTAATCTAAGTTTAAAATGAAAAAGATACAATGAAACATGAGTATGTGGATGGTCAAAGACAGACCATATATTAGAGTTTCGTAAACAAATAAACAACAGAAAGAAATGAACTAACCTATCAATGAGTTAATCGACGTGAATCCAACACCTTTATAATTATGGAATGTCCAACCAGTCTGTTCAAGAGATAAATCCGCAATGAACCTTGAAATTGTTCGGAATAAATGCAAAACAATATATTGACTGTTGAATTTTAACGACAGAACGAAGAGATGCAAATGCTGTGGTATTTGTGATTGCAAGTAATTACAAATAAGATAAATCTAACTGTAACAACATGCTTTTAATCATTCAACAAAATTAAAGAAAAATCTTATCATTTGGGTTGAACGAATGACCACTCTTTTCAATATCTGAAGCATCAAAATGTGGACGATATTTTAAATAAATTTTCCCAATGTCATAATAAATTGTGAAGACAAAAGCTATCAACAACTATTAATGAATTAGGATAAACAAACCATAAACGAAAACAACATTTACAGAGAGCTAAATCCAAAATGTAAATATATGTTATGTCCAAATTCGTGAATAAACTGTCCACCTTCAGCCCCAGGCCAAGATCCTCTTCATTACAAAAAATACGAGTTTTTAAGGGGTTCAGAAAAACTAACTATCTTATCTTATGAGATAAGATTAAATCTCCACAATCATCTACTGATTACAAAAATAGTGGGAATATAACCATCCCAGATCACACTAAATCTCTAAAACTTAAAAAGTTTGTTCTTGTTTACACAAAAATAAGCCATGGATATGGCTAATAAGCCCAAAAATTCTTCATATCATTTGATCACCATAAACTGCCAGATATCCTGAAAGAAAAATATGAAATAAAGAAATTCATATATTCATTTAACCGATATTTTCCAAATTTCGAATAAGAATTGACTGGCTACAGAATCTGCCAATCTTATTGTTACCAATAGAAATCTAAATTAATCCATATTAATTAGAAAATAACAAGAAAAGCATAACTAAGATAAAAAACAAATCTTACCTTTCAACTGAATGCTAAATTCGAATTATAATATTTCAGAGTTAATAATAGCTTTGTCACACTCATCATTGTTTTATTATTATATTTTCAGTTCTCTTCAGGCGTTCCCCTTGCCTTTGTGATCTGAACTTGAGTCTGTGATTTCTAGTCGTTGGTGAGTCCATCTGGGTTGTGAAGGCCTTGATTTTAGCTTGCAGGGAGGGCACATCTGTGTAGTATTTTTCTATCCAGAATAAACACACTTCGCACTGCAGGTCTAGAACTGTTGATTGAGGGGACGAACGACTATGTGTCAACATGCTCCCACTATCCAATGTGGGATTTTGAATGAAATTGATCCCAGGGAAGTTTTTGTCATGCTTCAGGCAGGGTGGTAGGTTATTTACACAGTCCAATTATTGACTGTTTGGAAGGGTTTCCACTGGTGTATTTTGTGTTAAGATTAGGGGGAAGAAATTGATTCATGCACATAAATTTCTGAAATCTCAGAACTAACCTATCGTTGCCCAGGTAAAAATGGTCAAGTATTGCCTCATGAAAAGGGTTTTCTTTCAAAAGGTCTGGCTTGTGAATTGAAGAAAAATGATGTTTCTTAATGAGAGGTTTATCCAACACTGTAAGAAAGTCTGTGACAAAATAAAAATAAATAAAAAAAAAAAAACGCTCATCTTAACCGAAATAGGAATTATGAGAAATTTA
This sequence comes from Picea mariana, assembly GCA_032191745.1. Taxonomy (NCBI): domain Eukaryota; kingdom Viridiplantae; phylum Streptophyta; class Pinopsida; order Pinales; family Pinaceae; genus Picea; species Picea mariana. Next base: position 7,730 of record JASDQU010333954.1, read on the forward strand.
CCTCCAAAAATAGAGACATATCTCTGAAATGACCCATTTTTTGGGGAAACTGCCCAAGATGAAGGTAAAATGGCTCATTCGGTTCTGGGTTTTAAAGAGTTTGGTCTAATTCGTAGTGGTTTTCTCAGAATCCCTCCCGCAAAATCATGTCTCTGGCAAGCAAAAACGAGATTGAACAGACTATAACAAAAACGAATAGACCAACTATGGGTTTATATGGTAGTGGTAGGAGGTAAGCCTGAGATAAAACAATGGAAACAAAACTAGGAACACACCAGGCAACATAAACACAAGCAATGGGGCTTTCAATCATGGAATTTGGGYGTTTCTGGTAATGAATGTTTTAGAGTGCATGCGAAACCCGAGACTTAGCTTGAAATGATGGGCTTGCCTGTTGTTGTCAGACTACCACCTCCCATAGTGTACAGGCCACGACCAAGCTCATTAAAAATTATCATTGTGCACAAGGTGGAATTGGTTTCTAAAGTTTAGGAGAKGCAAAAATTGTAAACCAAAGTGTGGTGACAAGAAAAGGTCTCACCAAGAGCCACAGAGATATATATGATAATTTAATTTTAATGGATCCTTGGTGTTTCAAACAACAATTCAAAGCATGCTTCACATTTGAGGAGCCAGTTTAAAGCAGTAAACAGGATGATCTTCATAGACCAAAAACCTTTATTAGAAAAAAAACTGTAGAGACATCTACCTTTCATAAACTTTAGACAAAAAGGGTAATACAATCAAAGGTTTCAATAATTCATTCATGCTTTCAGTCATAAACGAAAGCACAAAAACGAAGAAAGGAAAAAAATAGGAATAACCAAGACATCATATTTATGATTCAAAACTACTTTGGAAAAACAATAATCCCATGACCACGTGTAGGCAGCTACATAACTTATCATTTGTTGCTTTCAAAAAGTGAAAACATGTAGGGCTGCCAACAATGGTGACTTACTAGGCGAAGCAGTTATCTCTGTATCACTGATGAGTTTAGGTTAGAATTATTAGAATGATTTCAGATCAAAGAACAACTGAAAGACATTAAGCATCTCTTCAATCATTATGTGGTCCAACTTAAGATATCTTTCGTTAAAAAATGAAATTTGGTGACAAATTGAACAAATGAAAGCCACGATGTTTAAGTTATTGGCTCCAATGCTGTTGATAGGGCCACTACTGCTAGCAAGCATCCATATCCTCGGCAGGGATGTGAATTAACCCACTCTGATGCCTCTGTCCTATCCAAGAAAATTCAAATCAGAATGAAGGATGCTTATGAAAAAATATTTTATTTTTACCTGAGAATTTTCTCTAACCTGACATTGCTTTGCTGCCAGTGGGCCTGTTCAGTGCCCCGACGAAGTTTTCTTGGCACCATGCATGCATTTACCCGCTGCCAGCAAACCTGTTCAGTATCCCGGTGGGTTTTCAAACACTTCCCACAACTCTCGGGAAAATTATTGATATAATTTATAGATATCCAGAAGAGTGGGGTGATGTTGAAAATTTTAGTCTTTGGCACATTTGTTATTTTCCGGCTGCTTTAATTTTTGCTTGCTAACCTTCATCATGGTCTGAAAATAGTTCATTCATGAAACTAATTTTTCAAGGACAGGAAGGCATCCTTGAGTTGCTTTCTTAAAAGAAGGGACAACATAAAGAGCTTTAATGATAGTCCTGTCTTTTCTCAAATGCAAATTGAAACCAAAAATCAATTATGAACAAAAAACCATCTTTAACTGGTCTACGTTTTTAGAAAAACACAGCAGTTGACGCTCTGACAGTCTTTGAAAGTTGTTTTAATATGAAGCATTCTGTTCTCCTCTTCTTGAACCAAAAGGTGACACATGCATGGTTTAACCAGAAAGCAGTGAAAACAAACAAAATAAAAAGAACCAAAAACCAGAAAATAAATCAAAACAAAAAAAATATATACAAAGATGGGTCTGAAAACATCATGCAAAAAATCTCTTGGGAAACTAAAAAAAATAGAAAAAATCCTCATCGATGTGAAAGTAGTCCTACTCGTGGCACCTTGAGTCAGGGTTGAATTTACAATTCAAATTTATTTATCTCTTTACTTTTCATTTAAGATTTTGATAATAATATTGTGGATTTGAAAAGAAATATTCAACGAAAAGCAGAGAGAAAAGGATCATGTGGACTTCCCTGACAATAATCATGTTATGGTTCTCATGGTGCACCCACTTGTGCTCATGACTGCATTATTACAAAGAGAAATAGTGAGGAATAAAACTAAAAGAAAACCTACTCCTAAAGCTACCCTAACTACTAAACAAATACTACGTGAAATCATGCTTCCAATGTAACCATCGGAGTAACTCCAATCCTGCAATGGAAACAAAATCAAATATTACTAAAAAGAATGGTAGTATATCAAAAAATGACATAAATATATTATACTTGCCTTCATAATCATCATTTAGAAACAAAGTAAGCATGATCTTACCATTCCCTTGAAATTTCTTGATGTATGAATCCTCCAGCCATTGTGCAATCTTGTTGTGATAAGGGTCATAATGGCATGGATGAGTGTAAGTGATTTTGGAAAACTTGCCAAGATTATGGGGAAATGACATAACCATCAACCAAGGTTGAAGTGCCCCATCTTCCTGAAAATTCTCTAAGTGTTCATTAATTTCTTCACATGGAGGATCTAAAATAAATATGTCACGCCTACTTCCAAGATACTTAGGTAAAAACAAAGCAAGCACAACTTTATCTTTATTATGAAGATTTTTTATATATGAATATTCAAGCCATCCTAAGATCCTGTCACAAAAACGAGGACGCAAACCATGACTTTGATGAAACGAATATATCAATGGAGAAATCATCATAAGAGGATTCACGACATCAATTAAATTATTGGTTTGAATCCTTCCTTTGATGAGATTGATCATTTCAAAATGTGAAGCATAAACATTAAAATTCGAGCTAATCACAGAACGAATATGCAACGTAGAATGTTTGATCTCCATAAGATAGAGTGCATTGTTTTTTTCAACAACAAACTGTGTAAAATCATCTCGCAACATGTCCTTTTCCCATGTGAGTGATGAAAGTGAAAGTGCGTCAAATCCGACTTTATCAATGCTATGTTTGGAATTAACTTCATCAAATCTTGGCATATCGAAAGGATATGATTGTGGCGGAAAAGAGTAGGATGTTGTAGGTAAGGTATCAAGTCCACCAGAATCTAGGAAGAGATCAGGATATAAAGAATAAAATGAATCATAAATAAGCACATGAAAATAATCTCTTGAACTATGATATTTAACAATGGTATTCTCAAGACATTTCTCTTCACTTTCTTTAAAACTCTCACTCTGTTTTGGTGACAAATTCCTCAACATAATATGATCATCTAGATTTGCCTTCTGTATGATAGATAATTCAAAATTTACGTGAAAAACGTCTAGTCTTTCCTGTGGATAAAGTACATTTTGAGGATGAAGGTTTAAAGTTTCTCATTCCAATTGCATATCTTCTTCTCTAATTGGTTTCATAGGAATGTTAGAAGGTTTAAGATGATTTTCGTCTCTTAAGTGTTCTTCAATGACTAAGTTTAAATATTGATTAGAGCATGAGTTACAAGAATGATGATATTCACCTTGACCAAGAATCAAATCTTCTTCCGCGATGGTCAAAGACTGAAAATATAATGTTTCAGAGGAAAAACCAGTTTGGTTGTCGGTAAGAACCTAGTCAATAGATTCTACCTCCCTTGCTTGTTCAAAGTTTTCAGATGGATTCCTCTCATCCTGAGAACTAAATTCTTCTCGCAATTGAGTGATAGGATTTGCAACTGGTTCTTCATTCACGATTGAATATGACTGGATGGAAGGGACACAAGCATCATAGCAACGATTTAATACAAATGACATGTCATCGAGATTAAATTTACAGAGGATATGATAGATTCTTGTCAAAAAGTCTTTTGAAGATGAATCGCCATTGATTAGCGAAGTCTGAAATTCTTCACATAATTGATTGTAATCATAAATTTCAAAAGCATCTAGAAATTCATCTACAAATTGAAACCAATAAAAAATGTGACATGCTGGAAAGGACTCAAACCGATGTTTAATTCGACCTCTAAAAGTAAAAGCAAACAATCTGCATAAAAATCTTAAATCATAAATGTCATGTTTGATGCATTTGCACCAAAACTTATTGAGGTGGTCTTTAGCAGATACATTGCCTCCACCATCAAAGGTGAGTTTGGACAAGTGAGAGACTGTCTCGTTGGGAACATCGGGTAATGAGAAGTGGAAAGCATGTTCCAACACAGTGATTTGGGGAGCCATGAGGAAATTGAATACATTTAAAATAAAGGCTCCTACAAGGCCAACTTGTTAGTTGACCCTCCTTCTAGCGCCATTTGTTGACGAAACGAATATGAACGTCCGTCAATTGGAAGAACGAGTCCGTTTCGAGGTTGTCTAAATAACCTAATTCATTTGGTATAACTCGTTTCGACGGGTTTAATGGCTCTGTTAGCCAACCTAAAAGTCTCAGAAGAAACAAATAAAAGAAATAAAAAAATCTAACTATTAAATAACCACTCGATATATATATATATATATATATATATATATTTGTAGATAATATTTACAAAACAAATCTATCTATCTTATTTATGTGCATGCTATACAAGTTGCGGGTTTTAATCTAAACTCACGAAAATCTGTTAAGCCCTAATTACCCCTTAATTGGGGCATATTAGATTAGTAATGCTATTTTATTTATGTCGGCTCTAGGCCATTAGTTGTAATTTAGATTAGTAATGTTATTTTAATTATGTCGGATTTAGGCCATTAATTGTAATTATACCTCCTAGTCTCCTATATATACCAAGGAGACATTTTCATTTTGAATCATCTTGTACTTGAACATTTAAGTGGGGTAAAAGGAGGTTTCCCCCTCGAAGAGGCTTATTATCTGAAATTATCTCTTTTTCAAGGCGTTGAGTACTTTTCCTGA
>JASDQU010333956.1:719-12730 GCA_032191745.1 Picea mariana
TGAGGGTGTGTTTATCCTGCACACCTTATTGAAAATATGTGGGGGATAAACTGGGTCTTTTCTCATTGACACAGTGCTCCCTTGCACATCATTGAAGTTTTTTTAAAGGGACAAATTAGTTGACATATGTTCAAAACTCTCTCATTGTTTCCATTATTGTGCCCTCTAATCAACAAAGTGAAGATTTGAATTTATGTCAACATTAGAACAATTAGTGTTTATATCATGAACCTCTATATGGATTAACGTGACCATGAGAAGATTAAACTAGGAAAATATGAAGAAAGTATTGAAACCTTGAATAACCCTCCACATATTGTAGACATGAATAACCCTTGACATCGCCATTTCCAACCCCTCATGTTTAATCCTTAATTTTGTTGAAGAAACAAAATAATTTTCATGGAACTAAAAACATTAAATTGTTGCCAAAATTGTGGCCTCTAATCGACAAAGTGAAGATTGGAATTTATGTCAACATTATGGAAATGAGTGTTTATATCATGGACCTCTATATGGATTAACATGACCATGAGAGGATTAAAGTAGTAAAATATGAAGAAAGTATTGAAACCTTGAATAAACCTCCACATATAAATTGACAATGGCAATGTGATTTTGTTTCTTTGTCATGTGAGACAATGAAAAGACATAATGAAAAGAAGGGTAATGCTCTGAAAAAATATTATAAAATGTTTGACATGGCCATTTCCAACCCCTCATGTTTAATCCTTAAAACTTATTATTTCATCTTCTCAAAAATTTATTTCTGCATGTTGCACCAAGTTTAAAGTTTGCACATTGCTTGGAAAAGATGCTTGCCACATGTCACATGTCACAAGACTTTCAAAGTTGCATATATCATGTCACAATATTTTGGAAGTTGCATATTGCATATTCAATTTCTATTTGTTGCCTAGACTCCATAGCCCAAGCACAAGGCACCATGTCTTGCTTGGATTCTCACGTCTTGAATCAAGGAGTATTGAATCAATATATACCAAGTCTTATAAGAGAAGATGAAATTATCATTAAGTGTATAACAAAATTACATTCACAGATATATACAAGCCATAGAAATAGCCTTGTGTATATTATCAGATGCAAAAGTACCCATAATGTCAATGCATTATATGCATCATTACATGTTCAACTATATAATGTACATCTAACTGTCTTATAAAATTATTACATGACATCATGAATTTCTTCTAGTCTTATTTTGTGCTTTCCAGGTCTTAAGTAATTCATCCATCTCCATGTCTTCGTTTACTGGGTGCTCTTCAACAGCTAATGTTGTTTCAGTCCTTTCACGCCGAGTACATATGGTCTTGTACCCATGATGTGGATGTTGTTGTGAGGGGCCATCACCTACAAAAATAAAAAAATATTAAATTTATATGGCCAATTTTTAAATATCATTGAAGTAGTTCATTAATATTAAAAAAAAACTTTGCAACGTAATTATTTACCTGGTCCTCTAGTAGGCATTGTTGGAATGGTTTTTGGCTTGTTCACTTGATATTCAGGTCGAGGAGGATCAACTATGACATTATCTGTCATTGAAACATCAAAATTTATAAGTACATAATTATTAAGTATATGACTAACAAATAGACATTTTACCATCGTGGGCCTCAGTCACAAGAACATCTTGGGGCTGCACCTCACTAGGATGGTGTTGCTGGGGAGCACCATGATATTTTGGCTATGTTGCACTATCAATGCTTTGTTGTCTAGTACTAATGGTTTCGTTGATAGTGTTTCTCCCCTAAATAAAAAAAAGTAAGACATTAAATTATGGAAGATATCAAACATTTACATATTTTATAAGTAATGAAAGGTTAATGTGGACTGATTTTTATTTTCCGTATCCCACAAACTAGATCTTGGGGTCTTCCCCATGATTTTCCTACGATCAACCGCAAATTTATAATCGTACTTTTAACCAATTTGGAGGTCTTTCTCCGTGGTTTCAATTCCGAAGTCGTCACCCTGCATTACATAAGGGTATGGTTTTTTAATGTTTTTGGCTGCAATTACTTGAAAGTTGTAAGGTGATACAAATAATATTCTTAAGATGTTTGGGTACTTACAATTCGTGACTGTAACCTCGAGTATCTGCCCTAGCCTAGCTTGTGTTGGCCATGTTTGGCAATCCTTTCTTTGGTTTCCTTCGAAGTGGCAGGAAACCTATCATCAAAATTTTCAAGTATGTTATATATAACCACACTTTTATTTAGATCTAATTAAAAATAAAGCTTGTATTGAAATCAAAATATTGTAATTTACCTTGGTGTACCAGTTATTTGTTCTCCTGATTTTTTCAAAATCTTCTCTTTTGCATCATCAATGATCACCTTGCACTCCCTCTCTAGAATTGAGGGAGGATGCTCATACTTAGGATTTCTTGCCAAGCTTCATCTATAAACATCCTGCATATATTTTAAATATTTTTCTGCTGCAAAGATGACCTCTTTTTTATTGAACGTGTTTACTCCAAACATGCCTTCAAGATAATCTATAAGTTCCTTTTTGAGGTTGGAATTCTGGCAATTCCACCTCATGCGTAAGGTTTCCACAAAAATCAATAAGGCCTTTCTCTCTAAGTGCCTATAAATATGGTCATTTCCTACACACAAAAATATATGATCATTAATTTAAAATTAATAATCTAGATGATTTTTGTATGAGAAGGACAACATTAAATGATTAAAATATGAATTAAAACTACCTGGGAGTCTTGATTGATTTAACAGAAGTCCATTATCGTCGACCAAAAATGTGCACAGAAGGGTCCCCGTGCTTGTCACACGTCTAGCTCCAGGAAATGAAACCATGTCAACCACATCACCATGAGCCTCATCTCTACCACCATCTCTAGACTCTGACCGATGTGTGGATGTCTAGTGGTGCGTGTCATGGATCCTATCTAAATTAGGTGTGGAATATGGAGAAGTAAATAGTACTCTATCAGTTGTATGACCACCCAAATTAGGACTCTGTAGCATCTCTGTAGCACCACTACTACCAACACCAGGTTGAACAGGCTCCAAACATGTATTTATAAAAAAAGAAAATGTTTTTTCATGAGATAATGTAAAAGTTAAAGAACAAAGTATCATAATTGAACATATGAGTACATTAAAAAAACACTTTAAATTATGGTTATTACCTTATATGTGTTAAGTTGTGACATAAGGAGTTTGATAATTTCTTTAATGTCGGGAGTTTGATATTGACGATCTAAGAAGCTAGAAAGTTCCTTGTTCTCTTTAATGATATTTTTTTTATTAATACCATCGATCAAGGGATGAATAAAACCCCTCATCATCGGAAGAATCATGATCAACATGGCCTGCGGACTACATATAATTTAGAAAAAAACAATGTTATTTCAATAAAATTATATAAGAAAATAATAAAAATAACGTAAAATGAAAATGGAATTTGATAATCATTTACATGTTCTGCGGTTGGCCCCTTTTCACGATCATCCTACCACATTATAATATAATTAGAACCCCCAAATATTTAAAAAATTGTTAACGATAACAAAAAAATAATGTTAAAGATAATATTTACAACAATGTTAAAGATAATAAAAAAATATAATGCAATAAGTAGAGGTTTCTTAAAGAGGTTGCATAAGTAGTTGCACACTATTATTCAATGTTTCTATTCGATTCAAATGGTAATCCACTAATAACTCTTCCCCGGGAGATATCGTTTTTATTGGGCAGATGACTACCTGATTCTCTTTGCGTCCCTCATATATCCAATTCAGTTGTTTGTTTGTTGTCTCGGGTGATGTGTTGTTTATAAACCCTGTGATATTGCCGAAAGCTTTAGGCCTTCCATCAATATAGATAGTTTCTCCTTTATTTTTATCCTTGTTTATTAGTTGTATTTAATTTGCGGTGAGTCCATATCTTTCCATACTTCGCATGTACCAAACCATATGCATCCAATCATTATAATTCTAACATGGTCTGACATAGTCCATCAATTCAGTTACTGTATTGTATTTTACAATTATTCCATCCATGGAAAATAACCCCAAGCCATGCAGGGAGGACGGTGCAATGCAATATGTCCTATTGTTGACAACAAAGTCAACATCTATAGGAGGTATTTCCTTAGGTACCCATTGATTCACCAGATGCTTATACCTGAGTGGCACCTATATGTCTCCTATGCTCTCATCATCATAAGAACATGATCCTCCTTCAGCAAGAAAATATTTCAGGCGTCTACAAAATTTTCTTCTGAATTTTTCACCTCTGGTCCTTCTTTGCTTATCATATATACTAGTTGCAGTCGCATTTCCCTCTATTTGTCCTAATATTTCCTCACTCAAAGAAGAAATATCTTGCAGGTACTTGTTTGGTTGTACCTTCAGTGGCATGTGCACGTGTTGTTAGTGAGTAGTCCATCATCATCCTAGTTCCAATTTATGAAATTGTTTTTCTATATTCAAAGTTCTACATAAAAAAATTATATCTTTAGTTTTGGATGCACAATTAGACTAGGGTGAAATTACCAATATTAGTGGTCAACCACCTAATTTGATGTGATATCCCTCCTGATTTTGGACATATTAAGGACATATTAATGTGATAACACTAAGGACATGATATTAATGCAACATTTGGATTTAGGGGTACAATTTAAGAAACCATTCCTCGGGAGAGGATGGGCAATGTGGTCACCTAATACATTCCTAAACAAGCTTGCAGAATCTCATGGAGCTCAAAAATGTTGCTCCGATAGGATTTTATGCCCCGATGATGAATTTCCAAGGGTCCCTAAAATGGTTTGGGATGGGACTTGCAATTGGGCATAAAATGAAAACCAAGACTCGGATTGAGGTACCGTCGACTCTGATGGATTCCTGGCATAGGATTTCCACTAGAGAACCCCTCACTCCCTGTTCCAACCCCTCAAAAATAGTTGTTTTCATTGATTTCGATAACTGGTGTTTTGCTCAGTAAGAAGCAATGCAACATTTGGATTTAGGGGCCAATTTACAAAACCATGCCTCAAGAGAGGATGAATAATTTGGTCACCTATTCCATGCCTAAAATATCTTAAAACATTTCACGAAACTCAAAAAAGTTGCTTTGTTAGTCTTTTATGCCCTGAGCGGGAATTGGCCAAGAGTCCCCGAAATGGTTTGGGATGCGACTTGCAACTGGGCATAAGATGAAAAACGAGACTCGGATTGAGGAACCATCATATATGTTGGATTCTTAGAATAGGATTTTAGCTATATCACCCCTCTGTCCCAGCTCCAACCCCTCAGAAGTTGTTTTTTTTATCGATTTCGATAACGAGTTCTTTGCTCAGTAAGAAGCAATGCAACATTTGGATTTAGGACTCCAATTTATGAAACCATGCTTCAGGAGTGGATGGAAAATGTGGTCACCTATTCCACACATAAAAAAGCATGCAAAATCTCATTGAGCTAAAAATTGTTGCTCAGTTAGGCTTTTATGCTCAGAGGAGGAATTGCCAAGAGTCCCTGGAATGGTTTGCGATGCGACATGCAACTGGGCATAAAACAAAAATCGAGACTCATATTGAGGAAAATCGACTCCAATGTATTCTTGGGATATTATTTCAATTAGATAAACCCTCTCTCCTAGGTGCCATGCCTCAAAAGTTGCTTTACTCATGGATTTTGAGAACTAGTGTTTTGCTCAGTTTGAAGCAAACCCACATTTGGATTAAGGAGTCCAATTTATGAAACTGTGCCTCAGGAGAGGATGGAAAATAAAGTCACCTAGTCCATGCCTAAAAAATCTTGTATCATCTCACGGAACTCAAAAATGTTTCTCTGTTAGTCTTTTATGCCTTGAGCGGGAATTGACCAAGAGTCCCCGAAATGGTTTGGGATGCAACTTGCAACTGGGCATAAAATGAAAACGATACTCAGATTGAGGAACCGTCATCTATGTTGGATTATTGGCATATGATTTTAGCTAGAGAACCCCTCACTCTCGATTCCAACCCCTCCAAAGTTGTTTTTTTCATCGATTTCGATAACTAGTTCTTTGTTGACTATGAAGCAATGCAACATTTGGATTTAGGGGTCCAATTTATGAAACCATTCCTCGAAAGAAGATGGAAAATGTGGTCACCTAGTCCATGCCTAAAATAGCTTGCAGAATCTCATGGAGCTAAAAAATGTTTCTCCGTTATGCTTTTATGCCCCGAGGATGAATAACTAAGAGTCCCCGAAATGGTTTGGGATGCGACTTGCAACTAGGCATAAAACGAAAACCAAGACTTAGATTGAGGAACCATCGACTCCTATGGATTCCTAGCATAGGATTTTTTCTAGAGCACCCCTCACTCTTGGTGCCAACCCCTCAAAAGTAGTTTTTTTCATCGATTTATATAACTAGTGCTTTTCTCAGTAAGAAGCAATGAAAAATTTGGATTTAGGGGCCAATTTACGAAACCATGCGTCCGGAGTAGATGGATAATTTTATACCCTAGTCCATGCCTAAAAAATCTTGCATCATCTCACAGAACTCAAAAATGTTGCTATGTTAGTCTTTTATGCCCTGAGCGGGAATTGGCCAAGAGTCCCCGAAATGGTTTGGGGTGCGACTTGCAACTTGGCATAAAACAAAAACCGAGACTCGGATTGAGGAACTTTCATCTCTGTTGGATTATTGGCATAGGATTTTGGCTAGATCACCCCTCGCTCCTGGTTCCAACCCCTCGGAAGTTGTTTTTTTCATCGATTTCAATAACTATTTCTTTGCTCAGTAAGAAGCAATGTAACATTTGGATTTAGGGGTCCAATTTATGAAACCATGCCTCAGGAGTGGACGGAAAATGTGGTCACCTATTCCATGCCTAAAAAATCATGCAGAATCTCATGGAGCTCAAAAATGTTGCTCCGTTAGGCTTTTACGCTTGGAGGAGGAATTTCCAAGAGTCCCCGAAATGGTTTGGGATGCGACTTGCAACTGGGCATAAAATGAAAACCGAGACTTCGATTGAGGAACCGTTGACTCCTATGGATTCCTTGGATAGGATTTCAGCTAGAGAGCCCCTCTCTCCTGGGTTCCATGCCTCAGAAGTTTCTTTACTCATTGATTTCCAAAACTAGTGTTTTGCTCAATTTGAAGAAAACCAACTTTTGAATTAAGGGGTCAAATTTATGAAACCATACCTCAGGATCAGAGGAAAAATATAGTCATCTAATCCACACCTAAACAATCTTCCAGCATCTCACGGAACTCAAAAATGTTTCTCGGTTAGTCTTTTATGCCCTGAGTGGGAATTGGCCAAGAGTCCCTGAAATGGTTTGGGATGCGATTTGCAACTAGGCATAAAATGAAAAAAAAGATGAGGATTGAGAAAAATTCGACTCCAATGGATTCCTGGCATAGGATTTCAGCTAGAGCACACCTCACACCTGGTTCCAACCCCTCGGAAGTATTTTTTTCCGTCGATTTCGATAACTAGTGCTTTGCTCAGTAAGAAGCAATGCTACAATTGGATTTAGGAGACAATTTACGAAACCGTGCCTTGGGAGTGGATGGATAATTTGGTCACCTATTCCATGCCTAAACAATATTGCAGCATCTCACAGAACTCAAAAATGTTTCTTTGTTAGTCTTTTATGCCTTGAGCGAGATCTGGCCAAGAGTCCCCGAAATGGTTTGTGATGCGACTTGCAACTGGGTATATAACGAAAAACGAGACTCAGATTGAGGTACTGTCATCTCTGTTAGATTCTTGGCATAGGATTTTAACTAGATCACCCCTTGCTCCCGGTTCCAACCCCTCGGAATTTTTTTTTTCATCGATTTTGATAACTATTGCTTTTCTCAGTAAGAAGCAATGCAACATTTGGATTTAGGGGTCCAATTTATGAAACCATGCCTCGGGAGTGGATGGAAAATGTGGTCACCTATTCCATGCGTAAACAAGCATGCAAAATCTCATGGAGCTCAAATGTGCTTCTCTGTTAAAATTTTATGCCCGAAGAAGGAATTGCCAAGAGTCCCCGAAATGGTTTGGGATGGGACTTGCAACTGGGCATAAAATGCAAATCGAGATTCAGATTGAGGAACCATTGACTCCGATGGATTCCTAGGATAGGATTTCATCTAGAGCACCACTTGCTCCCAAGTGCCATGCCTCATAAGTTGCTTTACTCATGGATTTCGAGAACTAGTGTTTTTCTCAGTTTGAAGCAAACCAACATTTGGATTAAGGGGCCAATTTATGAAATTGTGCCTCGGGAGAGGATGGAAAATATAGTCACCTAGTCCATGCCTAAATAATCTTGTATCATCTCATGAAACCCAAAAATGTTGCTCCTTTCATATTTTATGCCCTAAGCGGGAATTGGCCAAGAGTCCCTGATATGGTTTGGGATGCAACTTCCAACTGGGCATAAAATAAAAATCGAGACTCAGATTGAGGAACCGTCATCTCTGTTGTATTCCTGGCATAGGATTTTAGCTAGATCACCCCTCACTCCCAGTTCCAACCTATCGGAAGTTGTTTTTTTCATCGATTTTGATAACTAGGGCTTTGCTTAGTAAGAAGCAATGCAATATTTGGATTTAGGGGTCCAATTTATGAAACCATGCCTCAAGAGAGGATGGACAATGTGGTCACCAATTCCATGCCTAGACAAGCTTGCAAAATCTCATGGAGCTCAAAAATTCCTCCGTTAGGATTTTATGCCTCGAGGATGAATTGACAATAGTCCCTGAAATGGTTTGGGATGCGACTTGAAACTGGGCATAAAATGAAAAACGAGACTCGGATTGAGTAATCGTCGACTTCGATGGATTCCTAGCATAAAATTTCAGCTAGATCACCCCTCACTCTTGGTTCCAACCCCTTAGAAGTAGTTTTTTTCATCGATTTCGATAATTAGTGCGTTGCTCAGTAAGAAGAAATGCAACATTTGGATTTAGGGGCCAATTTATGAAACCATGCCTTGGGAGAGGATGGATAATTTGGTCACCTATTCCATGCCTAAACAAGCTTGCATCATCTCATGGAACTCAAAAATGTTGCTTCGTTAGTCTTTTATGCCCTGAGCGAGAATTGGCCAAGAGTCCCCAAAATGGTTTAGGATGCGACTTGCAACTGGGAATAAAACAAATAATGAGACTCAAATTGAGGAACCGTCATCTCTGTTGTATTCCTGGCATAGGATTTTATCTAGAGAACCCCTCGCTCCCGGTTCCAACCCCTTAGAAGTTGTTTTTTCATCGATTTTGATAACTAGTGCTTTGCTCAGTAAGAAGCAATGCAACATTTGGATTTAGGGGTCCAATTTATGAAACCATGCCTCGGGAGAGGATGGACAATGTGGTCACCTATTCCATGCCTAAAAAAGCATGCAAAATCTCATGGAGCTCAAAAATGTTGCTACGTTAGGCTTTTATGCCCGAAGGAGGAATTTCCAAGAGTCCCCGAAATGGTTTGGGATGAGACTTACAACTGGGTAGAAAATGACAAATGAGACTTGGATTGAGGAACCGCCGACTCCAATGTATTCCTGAGATATTGTTTTAGCTAGAGCACCCCTCTCTCCTGGGTGGCATGCCTCGAAAGTTTCTTTACTAATGAATTTTGAGAACTAGTGTTTTTCTCAGTTTGAAGCAAACCCACATTTGGATTAAGGGGTCCAATCTATGAAACCATTCATAGGGAGCGGATGGAAAATATAGTCACCTAGTCCATGCCTAAAAAATCTTGCAGAATCTCATGGAACTCAAAAATGTCACTCTGTTAGTATTTTATGCCCTGAGCAGGAATTGGCCAAGAGTCCCTGAAATGGTTTGGGATGCGACTTGCAACTGGGCATGTTACACATAAAAAATACTCACTTTGATAGTGTCACAAGTGTCGTCATTACAAAATTTGCAAGTGTCGCATTTTTCTCACAAGGTCGCAAGTGTCACATGTTGCTCACAAGTGTCACAAGTGTCAGGGAAGCATACTGCCATGATGCCTATGTTGAACCTATAATGACATGAGAAGGACACTTGAAACACCTCAAACATTTGATTTGGAAGAGGAAAAATGAGTCAGCAGGCTTACAAACCTTTTTCCATCTTAAAGCACCTCAAAAGCTGAACTTTTGAAGGAGAGTGCTCCCCTATACCTCTTATGGGAGCGTCGACGCTCCCCCTTACACTGTCTGGGAGCGTTATAAAGCTCCTCTGGCCCTTTTGAGGGAGCGCTATGAATTTTGAGAGCGTTGGCACCCCCCTAAAGCCTACTAGGGAGCACTACAATGTTCTGATGGTCCTTTTGAGGGATCACTAACTATTCTGGGCAGTAGTTGAGTTGTTGAGATGAATGGGGGAAGGATATTTTCATTCTTGGAAGGTAGTTGAGCTTGAATCCCTAGTCCAGCCATGATCCTAGGGAAGATCCTCAACTGAAGGAGAAAAATCCTCAACTTTCCCAAGGATATCTCAAGCGGTTAAAGCCTCTCCAAGGCTATATAACCAAGCTTTCTAATGGTGAAAGAGGACTGGAAAAAGAGAATTACACCAAACTTATGATCCCATAAGTGGTGATGGAACAGGGAAGAATTGCTAGCATGAAACCTATGATCTCATAGGAAACACACAGTCAGTTGAAGGATAGTGACCAGTGAAGCTGCTATCATCCAGGTTGTGGATCTGTCGAGTAAGGGTTAGACGAAGAGGACTTGATGAAGCTGTCACATTCACATCTACGATTGTAAGTACTACTGTCATTATTCTCATTAATATGACATGCTTGGCCTATTTATTTCTAGTTTGTGTCTGATTTTACATGAACTTATTGTTAATAGATAGATTTGTTTTCAATCTAATATCAATAGAGTAGGAAGTGGTCGTACTTTGTTTGTCTACAGGACTCATCGAGGAGCGAGAGTTTGGAGTTCGATTCGGAGAGTGCAGGGACAAACATCGATTAAAAGGTACCTCTATCATCCTTCCTTCTCATTTATTAGTTTGTGTAGATCTGAAAGGAAGTCAATGTCCATGTTAAACACTTTCTGTCTTAGAGTTAGGGTCTATCTCTTTGAGGCGATCTACCTGTCTGCAGGGAGATTTTCCTACAACAGAAACTGGCGACTCCACTGGGGAGTCCTCGAATCGAAACTTTTTGTTTTGATTCCTCCTCATATACCTTTTCTTACAATGTGATTGTTTTCAGACCTTGTTCAACCCATTTATCTGATTGCACTTGCTAATTGACTCTTTATCCCATCACACTCAGCCTGATCGTCAAAATTTGATTGAATTTTGGGTTTCTTGGACCTTTTTTCTGAGCTTTAGGACTCCAGCGCTCCCCTGCCTTGTTAGCAGAGCACCAGCGCTCCCTTAAGCTGTTATACACAGCTTTATAATTCTTTGGTGGCCCTTATACCAGAGCGCCAGCCCTCTTTGCCCAAAATCTCTTCAAAAATTGCAATTTTCGGAGGTCTAAACGTTATTTTTTGACTTGCTGAGTTGTTTTGAGATTCAATCATTCTCCCTTTGACCTTTGACATGCTTCATCTTGAGAAGTAAACATCTTTTTTCTCATATTTTATGCCCTTCTGCATTCTTTTTGAGTTTTTGTTGTTGAGAGCTTGAAATCAATCCCTTGCTTTCTTCTCTCCTATCCGACTGAGCGAGAACTCTAGTGAAAGACATTTGAAGTCTGTAACTCTTCTCATTTGGTTCTTTGAGATCATTTGATCCAATCTCTTTCTCCTTGCTTTTTGCATTTTTTATTTTCTTTCTCTTGTTTGATTGCAAAAGGGTGTGTTGTTTGTGCGAAATATGCATTTTCTTGTCTGAATCTCCTTGATCTGAAAGGGTAGTTGGCAGAAGAAATTTTTCATTGAATTGATTATCATTCGCATACAAACGAAAAAGTACATCTTAGTTATTAGTTTGCATATCAGTTTGCATTTCTAAAATGTTGTAGCATTATATTGGATTTGATTGAGAACAAAATTGATTGAGGGCATTCCTTAT